>OMKP01083954.1:0-12282 GCA_900302375.1 Bathygadus melanobranchus | reverse complement strand
ACGTTAATTTAACGTATAGTGTCTGTTGGGGGGGGTCCATGTCAGTGGGGGTCCCGGGCCTTGTTGATGAGGCCAGCTGTAGATGGGAAGAAACAGTTTTTGTGGCGTGAGGTTTTGGTCCTAATGGACCGCAGCCTCCTGCCGGAGGGGAGTGTCACAAAAAGTTTGTGTCCGGGGTGGGAGGGGTCGGCCACAATCTTACCTGCACGCCTCAGGGTCCGGGAGGCGTATACTGTAGGTCTTGGAGAGATGGCGCCAATCACCTTCTCAGCGGAGCGGATGATATGCTGCAGTCTGCCTTTGTCCTTGGCAGTGGCCGCAGCGAACCAGATAGTGATGGAGGAGATGAGGATGAACTCGGTGATGGCAGTGTAGAAGTGCACCATCATCGTCTTTGGCAGGTTGAACTTCTTAACCTGCCGCAGGAAGTACATCCTCTGCTGTGCCTTTTTGGTGATGGAGCTGATGTTCAGCTCCCACTTGAGGTCCTGGGTGATGGTGGTGCCCAGGAAGCAGAAAGACTCCACAGTGTCTACTGGGATTTATTTCTATATAAATATAATATAATTTGATATAAATTCTAAGAAAAAGTTTAATAGTTTGAGACTACCGTCGGACATTTACAAAATACATTTTCCCTCATTTTTACACAACCCCGATCCACACGGGGGCAGTATAGTTTCACTGTACATGTTGCATACTCATGGACCATTTCTTTTAAGAACATCTTTATGGTGACTTTGAAGACTTGGAAACAGGAGAAGTCCACAAGGGTGAAACGAAAAATCAAGAGAACCATCCAGAGGTACAGTTTATGTAATGTATATATAGATGTTATTTTGTGCAACTAGCACTGAAAATACTCCACTACAACAAATCTGCAAGTCTTTCCACATTAATTTGCTAAGTATAAGAAAGAACGGTAGAACAGGGGCAATTGCGCGCCAGATTCACATGGGACAAAATTATCTATATAATGTATTTTCATTTAAGAAAATTGTACGGGCTTGTTTTTGTAAATTCAAGAAAGCATTTTACTTGAAGACTTTTTGGGAAAGGTTGCGGGGGGGAGGGAAGGGGCAAGGGGATTTACATTTATATTTAGGGCATTTGGCAGACGCTTTTATCCAAAGAGACTTACAAAAAGCAACACATTTGTCAAAAGAGGGAGACAACAATGTATCGCTGAAGGTACAGTACAATTAGAATAGAACAAGTTACAAGCATTCCTGATTACCAGGTCAATAGAACAAGTTACAAACTTAGAATTGCTAGGTTGGCCCCTTACTGTACAACAGCAGGTAGCCAGCATAAGATGCTACGCAAAGCTAAGTACTATTTCATGTACTGGGGCATACCAGCATACAGGATCCTACAAAGTGCCAGGATGTACAAACATGGAAGTGCTAAGGATCCAGGAGGGGTGGGATTCAAGCATTGATTGGGTAGGTGGGAGAGGGTTGGGGAGGAGAGGTGGTTAGGAGGTGAAGCTGTCCAGGTCTTGATTTAGACCAGTTGTTGTGACCCTACACCGCAACAAAGTTTGTTCTAAAAAAATGTTTTAATGATTTCATCTGAGAATTATTCTGTATCACCTGGCCAGGTCGACGTTAATGATGATGAAAAGGCAGAAGTAAAGATGGATGACGAGGCCCAGAAGAAAACCAAGCGTTTGGAGAAAAAGCGAAGACTGAAAGAGCGATTTGATGCAGAGTATGACGACGGAGATGCAACTTACTTTGACGACCTAAAAGAGGAGATGCAAATACAAGCAGAGGTGAGGCTGTTTGCTGTCAGATGGAGAGGATTTGTATGTAGCCCCCACTAGGGTCACATAGTGGAGACAAATATTTCAAACTGTACCCTCAGATTAGAAATCTGGTTTCGTAATCACGGACCAGTTTTGTCCTCTGTATTAGGGGTGGGGAAAATTGATTAGTTTGAGTATCACAATTATTTTTTAGGTTGGCACTTTAATTTTTCGCTTATTCAATTAATGTCATCCAGGACCAAAATGTTCTACTTTTGGCACTGGTGCCACCAAGTTTTCACTTGGTCGCACCCCTTTTTTGCCACTGTCGCATTATTGGAATGTTTGTCACGTACCATTCGTGTACATTCATTTGAAAAGATGAATTCACATCTTTCCTCACAAATTCTTTGCGCTTATCCTCCTGTAGCAAAAAGCTCTACCTACTTATAATATGCTGGTAATTGTGTATTCACATGCTCTTAAATAGTGCTGTGGTGCAATTTCATTGAAACTGTGCAATTGGACAAACCAACATTAGTTTTGTAATAATTGTATTTGTAGTATCTAAAGCTGCCTTTACTGGAACTAAAGTGAGTCGTGTTTCCAATATACACACACACACGAGAGAGCTAGCCCTATATTCTGTTCGGCCACATTCATTTAACACAAGATAATTGTAATAGTATTGCAACATTTACAGAATTCATATCGTATCTGCACTCAAATCAGTGTAATGTATTGTGTGCTGATTCCCGTCCCTAGTGCGTAAGGTTTAGTAATCCCAGGCCACAGTTTAGTCATTTGTGGAGACAGATGTTTAGAGATTACGTTAGTGTGGACCATGAATTTCTTTCTAACTTATAGGCCTGTCTTTCTAACTTGGTATGAGTCACAAACTATAGACCCGATCCAGTAAAACAAAGGTTTGAGTTGCTAGCCGGTATGCAGTGGTTATTACCTACCACAAGTGGTCCATGGAAGGACAACCGGCAACAGGGTCATGGGTGCCCAAGGCTCATTGATGCCATTGACGTTGGCTGGCCTACAAGGTTGTCAGTGGAACTGCCCCCACCTAACTTCAAGCAATAGTCAGACCCTATGCCCAGCAATTTCAATAGAACAAGTTACAAGCTTACAATTGATAGGTTGACCCCTTACTGCAAAACAGCAAGGTAGACAGGATATGATGCTGCGCAATGCCAAGTACCATTTCAAGTGCCGGGACATACTAACATACAGGATGCTACATAGTGCCAGGACGTACAGACACAGAAGTGCTAGGGATCCAGGAGGGAATGGGATTCAAGCAGTGTTTAAGTAGGTGGGAACAGGTTGGAGAGGTGGGTAAGAAGGGAAGCTATTCAGAGTCCAGATGAACTCTGAATTAGGTTTGGGCGATATGAAGATATTATCGTGCAGCACGATATTGATTGGCCACGATAACCGTCCTGACGTGCCCCGATAACAGAATATTTTCTCGTTGCCGCTACAATTATTATGCAACACTTGTTATGGATCTTGCGCTAACCGCGAGTCAATAGTCTCTCGCTCTCTCTATCTCTATCTCTATCTCTCTATCTCTCACACACACAAATGTGCCTTTTACATGTTACATGCAAGCTGTGTGATAAGCAAGCAAGTAAGTACTAAAGATGGAAACACCACAAATCTCCACTCCCATCTTAAAAATCACCACCCAGCACACTACGCAACTCTGCCACCGTCTCCCTCCGCGAAGAGCAGCCGGCCAAAAACTCTGAGCGTCACTGGCGACCAACCCTCCATCATCGGGGCTTTCGCGAAGGCAACAATTCTATGCAACAATTCGGTGCAGAATTCTATGCACTGACCACAGACATGTTACTTATAATATCGCCGATTGTGTAAAATAGTGCTCAATGGCACCACATTGTGGCCATTTATGGGTATTGCAACAGCGATGGTGCTACCAAGCGGAGCACTCGAGCTGGGGAATGGGGTTTGACTAGTGCTTGGAGGTAGGTGTGGTCAGTTCCATTGCCAGCCTTGTAGGCCAGCACCAATGTCTTATTCTCATCTGTGTTGTACTTAGTCTTACCTGTAACTCTCCTGTGTTTGATTCATTTAATTGCTGTTGTTGCTATGACGCCTGAATTTTCTCAGCTTAATAAAGGTTTATCTTGCTCTCTACTAATGTGTTTTTAGTTGAATCGGGCAGAGTTTGAGAGTATGGATGATGCCACCAGGGTGCAGTACGAAGGCTTTCGCCCTGGGATGTATGTCCGCTTGGAGATCTCTGCTCTGCCTTGTGAGTTTGTTGCAAACTTCGACCCCCACTACCCCGTGATTCTCGGTGGCCTGGGGTCCAGTGAAGGAAATGTGGGATACTTGCAAGTAGGTCAAACAAAAAACCTCATTGTACTGTTGGATTGCTTTATATCATGGGAACCCTGAAAAAGGGAATGTTTACTATTAGTTGACTAGTATTTCACTAGTGGTTCAGACAGAGTAACTAGTCTTTTTTTTTTTTTTTTTTTCTCAGAGAAAAGCATTTCTCTGTCGGCACTACTGCATTGCATTGTGGGATATTTATACCGGCGTAGTGTCCAGTGCTGCATACTTTAATATTTACCGGAAATAGTATGCACCTCGCGTACTATTCAGTTCATACTAACGTTTCGGACATACAAAAAAATCTCACGTACTGTTTTAGCGTACTAAATAGTATGTTTGGAATTTCGGATGCAGCAACTGTATAGATAATATGCACACTTAAATATTTGTGTATTTATCGCAAGTCATATCATCATCGCAATGTTATTGCACATCGCAGATTTTCCTCATATCGTGCAGGCCTAATGTACACAAAGCTATAATAATATCAAAAATTACTTGTACAACATACCCACCTCTTGGTAGTTTTACGTCTGTCCTGGACTTGGGCTATATGAGAGTGTTATGTATACTTATTTCTGTGGTTTTGTTTTTTTATTTTTCGCTTTGGGTCGTGTAAGTGAAATTAGAAAAAAAGTAGACCAGTTAAACAAATGTCTGAAAAGCTGATTCTTGTCCATTTAGATGAGGTTAAAGAAACATCGTTGGTACCCGCGCATCCTGAAGACGCGAGATCCCCTCATCGTGTCCCTCGGGTGGCGTCGGTTTCAAGCGATGCCCTTGTACCACATCGAGGACCACAACGGACGCCATCGCCTACTTAAATACACACCCCAGCACATGCATTGCGGTGCGTCGATTTGGGGTAAGAAGCTATCTCACTACACTTACGTGTTTTAGTTTGCCATCCGCTGTCTTGCAGTGACTGGGTTACAACAAAAGCTAGACATACTACATGACTTTTCAAAGTAAGTGTACATTATTTGCGCTGTACAGCACTGCACATCTAACCTAAGTTTACCAAGGGTTGGATGTGCATTCTAAGGGTTGAGAATTGGTAAGAGTGACAAAGACTTTAAAGTAAGTGGTTGTAGGCTTAATAATCATTATTAAATGTTGTAGCGTTATCCCCAGGATTTTGTTTTCCATGGTGGTGCTCCCACTAGTTAGTTGCGGCCATAGAATTAACCGGTTGTGGCAAGTAGGGGGGTTAATGGTTTTAATGAGCATGACTAGAATAGGTTGCGATCTTTTTTTCCTTTTTATGATGACAAAACTGATATCCATGCGGCAAATCCTGTGTGTGTGTGTGCCAAATTAATTGTACTAAAAATCAAGCATCCACTCACCTGCCTACACAATCCCTCCACCTTTCTTCCTCAAGGTCCCATTACACCACAGGGCACTGGCTTCCTTGCTGTACAGTCAGTTTCAGAAACTAAAGTAAGCAGACTTCCTTCTTTTACCATTTTGTACTGCAAAAACATGTATTTAGTATAATATAAGTAACGTTTTATTAAAACAAATTTCAGGCCAATTTCCGTATTGCTGCCACCGGGGTTGTCCTTGAACTGGATAAGTCTGTGACTTTAGTAAAAAAACTCAAGCTAATTGGCTACCCATACAAGATCTACAAGAACACCAGCTTTATTAAGGTAGGAACCCATTTTGTGCTATACAATTTTATTATACATTCGAGTAATTATTTCCCCCTTGGGTTTCTTGCTAATCTGTTTTGTAATTTTATACTTTTTAATATCTACATGTGTTAACCTGAGCTTGTGTTCTTCGCAGGGTATGTTCAACACCGTACTAGAAGTGGCCAAGTTTGAAGGGGCCTCCGTAAGAACAGTGTCGGGGGTCAGAGGTCAAATCAAGAAGGCTCTGTCCACACCAGCAGGTGCTTACAGGGCGACATTTGAAGACAGGCTGCTCATGAGCGGTAAGGGAACTTACATCGACCTAAAGCAACAATAATTTTGATTGTCTTTTTTTTGAGAGAAAGAATTCCTTTTTTTTCCTCCAAAATATAGATATTGTGTTCCTGCGTACTTGGTATCCAGTGGCTGTACCCCAGCTGTACAATCCTGTCACGTCTCTACTGTTGCCTATTGGCCAGAAGGAACTCTGGTCTGGCATGAGGACCGTCGGACAGCTGAAACATGACCAAGGAATCAACAACAAACCCAAGGCCAATTCTTTATACAAGGTCGATCCTGAGCAAGATCCATTCTGAACCATTCCATTAATTGCCTTAACTTTAACCTCTAACCTTGTTAAATTAACTACTTGCCATATTCAATATTTTGGATATTGTTCAACATCAACATGTTACGTTTTACATTAATGTGATTATTTGATGATGATAACCCTAACCCTATGAAAATATTAAATGCAATATTGCTATTTTAAAAAACAAAACCAGTATACTTAACCCTTAATTTTCCATTCGACAATATCATGAATTTGCATCAAATTAACTATATAAGCTGACAGGTAGCATTGGTGGTACTAAAAATGAATGCTTTATATTTACCCACTAATCAATACAGCAAATGTGTTACTTTCTGTAAGTCGCTTTGGATAAAAGCATCTGCCAAATGCTCTAAATGTAAATGTACAGCATTATTGATCTTTAAAATGCATATTTTCTTATTTTTGCAGCCTGTGGTTCGTGCACCAAGACACTTCAACCGGCTGAACATCCCCAGGCAACTTCAGAAGTCCCTGCCATTTAAGAGCAAACCCAAGCAGGACCAGGCCAAGGGCAAGACTCCCCGGGATCTCCAGAGGCTGACTGTGGTTAGAGAGCCCCATGAGAAAAAGGTAGAAATGTGATTTGGTTCTGAACTTTAATTATTTTGTAATATCTACTTTAACTTCTAACTGTTTACAAGTAGAAAACGAAACACCCTTTAGCGAATCCCCATGCAGAGACTCAGATTTCTGGTAGACAATGTTTTTTAATGTAGCTGTTCAGGCTTTCGCTCTATAGCACAAGCCCCTCCCACTCTCTCTACAGCACAAGCCACTCCCACCCACGGCAACCAGATTTTTGATTGCACGTTTGACGTAACCCAAAACTGACAGCAACACTCAACACATGCTTTAGCATGCATTTAATCCAATGACGGTAATTTGAGTCCATATTTACATCTATGGTTTTGTTAAAAACTGTTTTCAAGTCTTTGGACCAGGATTAATCAAGAGCACTATTGCGTAATGACCACTTTTCATGTAAAATACGCTAGCCAAGGCTTAATTAGCAGCAGGGGAGATGGATTTGGTTTAAAATGTCACATTGCAACTTGCAGACCTACTCAAGTCATGTCTACCATAGCCAATCAGAAGCAAGAAAGATTAACTGTTATAAAACATTGGCCAGTGGTAAACTATTATCAATGGCACAGCAAAGCCACATTAAAGCCAGACTAACTACTCAAATGCTGTCTACTATTACTTTAATGTTCAATAGGGACAGGAATCGGCAGGGCTCTCACAATACAATATTAAGGTTTTTTGAGTGCTGATACAATATGTAGTAAGATTCTGGAAATGTTGCGACACAGTAGGATTTTGTTCGGGATTTATCTTTTTACGTTACATAAATATGCATGACATTGAAATCCACTTAAAATATAGCAAATGTTCATTTTAAATGTAGCGTGATTAAATGGTTTCAACTGATTTAAACCTAGCTTTTATTATCTTACTACTCGAAAGGGGCACCACTCCCATGAGGAAGAATAGAACTAATGTTGCTAATTAATTATATTATGAAGATTCATTAACTTAGCCAATGTAATCTGTCTGAAGTCGAAATTCAAGTCTGATTCTACGACCCAACAACCACGAGCGCTACATCCTCCTTTGATTACAATGAAATGTATTAATGCAAATAAATGGATATAATTAACATGAATCAATGATGGGGAATAAAACAAACACAAACAAAACAACAAAAAGCTGAACACAATAACATGGGAAATCTGGACAGGAGAATTGAACGTAAACTCGACTGGCATGGTGATTGGCTCACGGGACATGTTGGATCTCAACTGGCACTCTGCAGTCCCTGCGGGGATCGCTTTGGACCAGTGGCAATTTAGTGCATTCGATCAGGCTAGCGGATGGTCGCCACCCAAAACAAACTGGAGTCGTCTCTTGGCACACTCGATTTAGGATCAGCGTCTCTTGGTAAGGGTTGTCTTGCAAGTCTTACTTTTGGAACTTGAATCACGCTTTACTTTATGAAAACTTAGTCGGCGGACATTTAGTTCAATAACTCTATTCACTTTTAGTACGCGTTCTAAAAGCTACCCGAACTGTAGACTAAACTTAAGTTGAACTTCACTGAGGCGTTGCCACATGCGTTCTTGGCACTCTTGTTCTCAACCGTCTTGAAAATGACTCGCAAGAGTGAAGTTTCAAAGTTGATGTCCACCAAAACGTTCAGAGCCAAAAAGGCACATGCAAAACAAGGCGACAAGGCAAAACAAGGCATGGAGCAAAAGATGTCTCCAACTTTTAAAGCTCATTTTGTGTCACTGAAATGTTTGCCGCCTAACGATGAGATGCCGCCTTTCTGTAGAAAATAGAAAGCTCATTGTTTCTAAGAGCAAACTACGTAGCGCCACAAAGTCACAACTCTTCTGTCCTTACACCGCAGTGGTGGATTGAGCTTCCGACCAATGTCAGGACAGCAGAATCGCTAATCAGCTTCTGCAAGAGACTCAAGATCCACCTATTCAGAGTTCACCTGGACTCTGCATAGCTTCCCTTCTTACCCACCTCTCCTCCCTAACCCTCTCCCTTACTCGAACAGGACTTGAAGCCCATCCCCTCCTGGATCCCTAGCACTTGTATGTTTGTACATCCTGGCACTATAGCATCCTGTATAAGTCCCGGCACTTGAAATAGTACTTAGCTTGTGTAGCATCGTATCCTGACTACCTTGCTGTTTTACAGTAAGGGGTCAACCTAGCAATTAGAAGCTTGTAACTTGTTCTATTAACCTAACAATCAGGAGTCCTTGAAACTTGTTCTATTCAAATCTTACTGTACCGTCAGCGATATATTGTAGTTTTGTACAAAAGCGTCTGCCAAATGCCCTAAAAATGATCCCATGAAACGCCATAGGTGTGTTCCATACATGTCCTGTTCTTCTTGTTTTTAGTCAGATGTTGATCATCCTCGTGAGGATGATTTTGTATTTGTATGTATGGGGGTGTACATCTCAGGAATGCACGGAAGTATGGTTGCCCTCATCCGGCAGTAAAAGTGTCTTGAGTATGCCTTGCTGTTGAACAGCACTGGGGGCCATTTGGTCAAAACAGACAAAAAAGGGCTATCTCATAGGAATAGGAGTGTGTGCGAGAGTGGTTAGGAAAAGTTTGGAGGTAAATCACTTATCAGGCCCAGATCTGTCAATGACCAAAGTGTGTAAACCAAAACAGAGTTTCCTGGTATGGCTACATAAATACCTTCAGTGGATGATCAGAAGGAAGAAAAAATGCGAACGTTTACCATTAATTCACTTGCACCAAGATAACATTGACTTTTCTGTCTAAATTAATGCATTAAATAAATCGACAATGACAAGTATTGGAAGTGGTAAATTGATATTTATATAGCACTTTTATCCAAAGCACATTACATTGCCTCACATTCACCCACTCATACACCGATGTCTGTCAACCATGCAAGGAAACAACCAGCCTTTGGGAGCAGTTGGGGTTAGGTGTCTTGCTCAGGGACACCTCGATACTTAGAATCAAAGAATTGTTTAAATCTCTAGTGTGCAATAGAAAATGTCATTGATCAGTGTGTTCTTTCAGGTGGCCGCACTACTCGATGCTCTCGGCACGGTCCACAGCTACAAAAGCAAGAAGTCTCGTGGGGCACAGCGTATCAAGCATAAGGGCTTCCTGCAGCAGAAGGAGAAGCAAGAGGTAGAGAAGGCCAAGAGACAAAAAGAGGCTAAGAAGAGACTTTACCGGATGATGGGCCAACAAGAGACAAAGAGTCAGCGGTCCAGTCTTAAGGGTGCGTCACAAGATGGCAAATAAAATGTGGTGGCCGTTTTTCCTTTTGGTATAGACTTGTTTTCATGGCCACCAATCAAAGGTCATAGTCAGGCAAATGGCTGTCTTTGCGTCTTTTTTGTGTATTAAACTCCAGTGAACTTTGCTTGGCTACGCTTGGAGAACATCAAGTTCTCCAAGCATTCTCCAAACTGCACTAATATACTAATGAAGATTAGCAAATGTACTCAAGACAGGTTAGTTTTAGAAATGTTTAAATCTTTATCAAACTGTAAAATGAGCATGTATGACTTTGTGTGCAGTGGATCCTTTTAATATGCCATAATACATTTTTTGGAAACTTGTATTCCTTCATTTTTTGACTTTGAGTGGCTAAGTCACGCCCATCTCATGCATCACAGCTGGACCTTAGAAACGGAAAAAGTTTAGATTTCAAGCTGAATTGCCATATGTTCCTGGGGGGGTCTGTCTGATTTAAATGTAATTTTCCATATCAAGAAATATCATTTAAAAAAAAATAATGCAAGTTAACTGTCTACGTACAGAAAATTAAAATGACTGAAACAGGCTAGTACAGTCTACAGATTGAATAAAACCCACCCCATCCTGTTAGGTGTGGCTCTTTTGCCCTGGCACCTCATAATTTGACTCATCTATCTTTGTGGCAGAGGAAAAAATGTTTTGCTGCAACCGTGAGATCAGGTGTTATAAACTCCAGTGCCTGGGTTTGCAGAGTTTGAAAGCTTTATCATTAAGACCTGGAATGGACTCTGATGTAATGAGCTAACTAACCATTTTAATTACATTTATTGCTGTGCGTTGACTATCGACAAGCAAGCTTTCTAAAGTAAAAGCTTAAACTAGTCTAATGAACTGACACTGTATGCTGACTAGGTTATGAATGAATAGAAAACAGCCTAATTAGCCAATTCTATTCATCAATTCAAATAATGTAGATTGGAAGAGTAATGTTAGCTTATGTCCTGAATTATTGGCATATTTGTGTTTAATTCCTGTGTAAATAAGTGTTTATGTAGCACAATTCCCTACATACAATACAGACCAGTGACAATAGTTGGTCTGGGGTATCTCGTCAAGGAAGCGGTCACACGGGTGGGCGAGTCTCAGCTAGGGGCAGAGGAACTAGAATGAGAGTGAGGGGGAGGGCTTGGTAGCATGAACTTAAACGACTTTAGAGCAAGATACCAACACTCAATTAATGGCCAGACACTTCTCTGGGATGCTGTACCTCCCCTCTCAGTACAGCACCAGTCAGTTGACACCCTCCATCTAAAAACGGTCCCCAGCCCTCTGTTCGATGCGTTGGTCTGCAAGACAAAAGGGAGCTTAAAGTTAGGTGTAGCTCCCCACAAAGGGTTAAAAAGCCAGGTATAAACCGCCTATCATAGCCGGCCAGTCCCAAGAAAGCCCTCACCTGCTTTTTAGTCTGCTGTGGACAAGGTGCATTAGCCTCGATTTTATCCACCTGTGAACGCACCTGCCCCAAAATACTGTACCTCTCTCTGTCCAATTGCTTTGGGTTGGCCGTGAGCCACATACGCCTCAGTGACTCAAGCACCGCAGCCACCCGTTGAATATGCTGCCGCCAAGTGTCACTATGAAAAATGACATCTAGGTAGGCAGCCACATACTCAGCGTGTGGCGGCATCACCTGATCCATGTTAAGTGGCACGGTGGCTCAGTGCGTAGCACTGTTGCCTCACAGCAAGAAGCTTGTGGGTTCAAGTCCCGCATGGTGCAACATGTCGGGGCTGGTTCCCGGGCCTTTCTGTGTGGAGTTTGCATGTTCTCCCCGTGTTCACTCGGGTTCCCCCCATAGAACCCCACAACAAAAACATGCAGAAGAACAGATAGCTCTTCGGTCCTGTCCCTGACCAGGACGGGACTGAGCGCTTGGACTTGGTCCCCGGGCGCCTTACTGATGGCTGCCCACTGCTCCTGGCTTTCCCTGGGGGAGGACGGTCAGGATGGGATAAATGCAGAGAAGGCATTCCACCGGCGACGCCAATAATTGCATGTGTGTGTGTGTGTCGCCGCTCACAGTGTGTGTGGTTGAAGTGTCGACCGTGTGGCAAATAAAAGGACGCTTGT
>OMKP01083942.1:0-15795 GCA_900302375.1 Bathygadus melanobranchus | reverse complement strand
TTTTTTTTTTTTGTAAGTCACTTTGGATAAAAGTGTTGAGATGTCACTTTGGATAAAAGTGTTGAGATGCTAAATGTAAATGTAAATGTAAATGTAAATTTGTCTTCAGCTGTTTTTCAAAGGAAAATTGATCTCTGCATTGCAGGAAAAATAATGGAAGAGCATGTTGTACAAAATGGAGGGCATGGACAGGGGAATCTGCGCTATAAAACTGATCACCAGTTGACAAGTCGTCTGCCTGGCAGCAGCGTGTACTATGTGTATGTGGGCTGCTGGACTGGCTGTCAGAGGCATTAACACAACAAAGAGTAAGCTAGTGAAGCTGAGAGCTGCTTTGTTCATCTGTAAATGTTGATCAAGCATTTGCTTAAAAAGTCCCCAAATGTGTATTTAAAAAAAATAATAGTCCAGTCAAATATGGAACAAACGTTAAAGCATGGAAAATAAAAAGTACTCAGGTCATTTAAGTTCTTATAAAATGCTATTTATGAATAATAGTACATTCCATATAGAATATATAATTATAATTTCAAAGGGAACACCCCCATCTAAGACTTAAATGGTCTCAGATCAATCTCAAAATGTGTTAAAATGGTGCTTTTACACCACAATATTATCCACTGGACCGCCAAGTATTTGATATTTAATTTAGGTGTGTGTATAGCAGCTAATATTATGTTTGTCGTACATAAATGCAGTAAATCACTCATTTGTAAACCCTGGCTACGGCCCTGGGCATGTATTTTATTATTACCTTGGGAGTTTCAAACAAGCTTGTACATCTTCTGGAAACAAATGAGCTTATGATCTTATGATGGACTTCTGCTCACCACTATATCCTCGACAGCAGGTATTCAATTAGTTCTGGATGCAGTCCATATTATGCGGCCGCAATATCTTTAGGACCATATTTTATGCATGATTCATAAACCTTGTTGGAATTTTAAACAAATATATTTCCATTCCAAAAATCATCATCATCATGTATCATTCTTGCGTATAAACAGGACAGAAATTAGAAATCACTGCTTTTTGTGAAAGTATTTTTGGGGAAATGGAACTATTAAAGCTAAAGTGAGGATTGGAAGGATCCACCAAAATAAAAAGAGCTGTTTACAAAAGCTCAAATAATAGGTCCTCA
Source organism: Bathygadus melanobranchus (assembly GCA_900302375.1). Lineage (NCBI taxonomy): Eukaryota > Metazoa > Chordata > Actinopteri > Gadiformes > Macrouridae > Bathygadus > Bathygadus melanobranchus. The sequence continues at coordinate 14,654 of OMKP01083942.1, read as the reverse complement.
AATACCTCCCCGGTAATCTAGTAGTAGCCTAGTAACGTCCAACGAATGAGATGACTTCTAAATTGTCGAACGTTTCAGGTTTAGTGGCGCGTTGAATTGTCAATGTTCTGGGCCGGCCCAGGTGGTCCGGCGTCTCAAGCCTTATTTTAAAAGTCCCATCCAGTCCAGTTTTACAGCTCATTGTTGGTAAAATGGAGCACAAAGCCCCTACTCCCGGCACCCACCCTTCACCCCCTACTCTCTCTCTCTCTCTTTCTCTTTCTCGCTCACACACACACACATACATGCACGCACCTCCTGTGTACGTCAGAAGCGCTTATCTGGTTCACAGCAAGACACAAACACAAAGAAAGGTAATCACTTGGTGGGAGTCGGTAGTGGAGAGGTGGGGGGGGTAAAGCACAGCATAGTGACACACTGCTACATAAACGCTGCAGACAGGAACGTGTACACAGGAAGAAAGAGAACAACGTCTCTTTCTTCCTCATTTTTCTTATCCGTTGCTTCAATCTAAAAGGAAAAAAAACCTAAAAGGAAGGATTAGGACTATAATATTCTTTTGGGACAGGTATTTATATACGGACAGGTATTTATATAGGGGCCAGGTATTTACATTTTATATAGCGAGGGGCTGCACTAGCTCAGGAGGTAGAGATGGTTGTCTGGCAACCGGAAGGTTGCTGGTTCGATCCCTGGCTCCTCCTAGCTAAGTGTCGGGTTGACATCGCCGTCGGTGTATGAATGGGTGAATGTGAGGCGATGTAAAGCGCTTTGGATAAATATACATAATATATAAATAATAGTATATAGGGACAGGTATTTATATAGGGGCCAGAGGAGCAGATGGTGTGCTGGAGATGAAAGGATAGTGAGTCAAGAATGTGTGGAGACATGAAAGTGACAGCTCATGACATAAGGGAGGGGGTCCATTCCATTTGGGTCTGCCGGTAACCAATTCACGGTTTCCCAATACAGACATTTTGATTGGCAAACAACATACGCAAATTACCATGGCCAATGAGCCATAGTATTGTTCCATATTGGTTGGCAGTAGACAAAAAACTAGAACTAGAATTATGAACACATTTTCAAAGCTGGTGCACTGGCGCACACATTAATTGAACAGCTCCAATATTAATGTTCTGAGTCCCGCCTCTGTTTACCCTGCCTGTCATGACACGTCAACGTTAGTGTTGAAATGTGGGCAAGCGCAGGGTATAGAGATGGCTGAGGTGTAACAGGACGGAGTAACACTGAAGAAGAGTGCAGGAATGAAGCGCCTCAGTGTGTGTGTGTAGACAAGAGACGCACACAAGAGAGACAGAGAGACAAAGAGAGAGACAGAGAAGGAGATAGAGACAGAGAAAGAGTCGGAAACAGAGAGAGATAGAGAGACAGAGATAGAAACAGAGTGAGAGAGACAGAGCGCGAGAGAGAAAGACAAAGAGACAGAGTGATAGGAGAGAGAGTGAGAGAGTGTGAGGGGGGTTAAAAAGGATATGTCTAAAGTGGGTTCCCAAGGCCCTTGTCCTCTCCATACTTCCAGCTCACTCACTCTACCTTCACCTCCAATTCTCTCTTTACTACTCTCGTCCTCTGTTGAATTGTCCCCCCCCCACACACACACACACACACCCTTGCCTCTGTCTCCTCCAAAAAAAATAGACTTCTATTTTTTCAATAGACTTCTGTTTTTTTCTCTTTCTTTCTTTGTCCATCTCTACCATTTCCTCTCCATCCTTTCTTCTCTGTCAATACTTGATCCACCACCACATGCACTCCCCACTATCCCCTCCTCTCTCTCACCCCATCTCTCTCTCTCTCACCCCATCTCTCTCTCTCTCTCTCTCTCTCTCTCTCTCTCTCTCTCTCCATTGCCTCTGACACATTTCCCTGGGCTCTGGTTCTCTACACTTGTAACTGGAAGGAGTGAATTATTCCCTGACCCCCTGCCAACTGTCCTCTGCCCTACTTCTAATGCCGCTCTTTCTTTCAGATGCCTTATATGATTTTATCACACACATACACACACACACACACACACATATACACACATTTTTATACACACACACACATACACAGACCACTTTTACACAGAGCCTTGCAATCATTCACACAATTTTCACTTGATAAATTTTTTTTTTCTTCACAATACAATATTTAATATTTTTAATATTTTTATGTTTATATATACGCATGGGCCTTAAAGAATGCTGTATATGTATTTCTACCATCAAATATTCTCTGTTACTACTGAGAAGCCCAGGCTTGACAGACATATTTAATGATGCTTTAACTGACACAAAACAGTCAGAAAAAAGAGTCTGTGGGCTCTGAAAACACACACATGTGTAAAGGGATACCCAGGGTCATGGAAGCATCCATAGACACACACATGTGTAAAGGGAGACCCAGGGTCATGGAAGCATCCATAAACACACACATGTGTAAAGGGAGACCCAGGGTCATGGAAGCATCCATAGACACACACATCTTCAACTTTTCATCAGTGGACATCAACATCAGGCTTTTCACACACAAGCTCTCTCTCTCTCACACACACACACACACACACACACACACACACACACAAAGGCATATCATTCAATGACAGTATTTTACTCATCCAAAACATCTCTGGCTTTGCGAGTGTCTTGCCCAGATTCTCCATCCATGTTTAAGCCATGCTGCTTCTGAGACACGAAACATGACACTGATCCTCGGCCATGCTGACAAAGACCAGAAGCTTGCCTTGACACAAATAAGGCAAACAGAGCACATCCGACTCCAAATAACAAGCTTTATCCTATCACTCAAGGACACACATGATGACTTCTCTCTCTCGCTCTCCTTCTCTCTCTCTCTCTCTCTCTCTCTCTCTCTCTCTCTCACACACACCTATGTTGGAAAAGCTATGTTGGATTAATTGATTATTATCTGTTTGGATTCTAGTTTATTTAGGAAGTTATGCGAGGTCACACATTCAATATCAATTCACTTAATGTGTTGGCTTGTGTTGATGTGTTTCCTCGCGTAACACATTACAACATCTTCACTCACCTTTAGCATCGCAGGTAAAATTAGGGCATGATGTCCTAGTGGAATTTGATCCCAGGCCAATAATGTGCCAAATGTGACTCCAAAGGCAAGGGACTTCATCTGCTAAACTAGCTAGGCATTACTACTATTAGAGTCCGCAGCTGTGGGGCATTTAGAATTAATTTAGGATGTTGAAAGTCGTTTAGAAGTCTCCAGCCGCAAAACAGATTCAGTCATTTTGGAGTTTTACTGTTGGTCTGGTGTCATTGTATGCACATTAGGGCCAGTGAATAACCAGGGTGCAGGAAGAAATGCAGGAGACTGAGATTTTAAACAATGGAGTAAATAAAAAGATTTAATCCCTGGGTTTGTTACAAAAAAGATTTACGCAAAGACGTCTGGAATATACATTTCATACATGTTAATTTTTTGCATTTTCATGTTGAACCTTATTACAATTATATAATTTAAATATAAAAATGTGCTTTAATATTCTACAATGAAAATATTGTATTGTATTGATAATTGTTGTAATTGTTATGTTTATTTTCTGTCTTTTTAAACATATTACTTTTTGTGATTTCAATGAATGTACAGGCCACTAATAATAGAGGCAGTAGGACATTTTCCACCCCTAGCAATTGAGATGTCTAGCTTTTTAAACTCTTTTTTTTAAACTTCTAATTAGTTGTTAACACTATTAAGCAGATGCTTTTATCCAAAGTCACTTACATGTCATTAAGGAGCATTTAGCGGTTGGGCATCTCACTCAGGCTTCTCAGTCCCCATTGGCTGGGAGTCAATAATTTACAATTTTAAATGTATTACTTCATGAAATTCTGGTTGTGGTTGTATCTAGTTATCTGCTGCACATGTTAGCTAAATAACTTTGGATTCATATTTACCTATATTTATATAGGTAAATAATATTTATTCTTTTTTTTTTACAGTTAATTAGGAATGTCTTTAAATTTGTACAGTTAATCCAAACAATAAATCTGTGTGATACAGGCATTAGCCGTGTTAATACTACAACAGGTCAGTCATTGGAAATCTGTAAATCAGAAATGTCACAGTTTTAAATGGATTGTCTACAAGATACATTGGGCCACATGTTTCCTAATAGTCACATCTATTGACATTGATATGTCTGTATTTTACACTGCTTACCATTATTCATTTCAACTATACCCAACATTGAGGTATGTATATAATTAACTAACCTAGGTTAGTTAAAAGTTGACAGTAATTGAGGTTAAAGCTATATACATTACATTTCATACATTTCACATTTGTATGTGGCTGACACACTTTTTTGTCACCAGTTTGGTCTGGTTCATCAACACAATTTAAAAAATAATTTTCAGCTAAAATATGACAGCATTTTTTATTTAATTGATTCTGTTAAGTACATGAAAACCACATTCAGGTTGATTTGTCTTTTGTTGATTCCCAACTGGTTTTGCGGTTGAGTGCACTATGGTGGTTTCCCTTACTATTCAAATCATGGTGTACTCTCTCATTCACTCTTCTTACACACACACACACACACACACACACACACACATACACACCGGTCTGTCTGTTTCCAAGAGCACTGTATTATTGATAGAGAGGCAGTCGGAGGGGAATGTTTTGCACTGCAGTTGAATAAAACAACACCATGAATAAATCACCAAATCAAACTGTATTTGGAATCAGGGAAAGGCCATCAACCTCTGCCTGGACCTCGCTCACCCTCCACTCTCTCTCTCTCTCTCTCTCCCCGTATCTCTCCCTCTCCCCCTTTACCCCCATCTCTCTCTCTCTCTCCTTTATTCCTCCTTGTCTATCCGTGGCCTCTATACTATTTCTGTCTCACCCGTACTTTCCCGCCCTTTCCCTTTTTTTCCTGAGCTCTTCATCTGTCTGGCCATCCTTCAGTGTACTAGGGCAAGCTGCAGGTCCCTGCAATACAGGGAATACATTGGGATACAATTCATGCAGCAATTTATCTGGTGATGATGGTCAACCATAACCAGCCATAACCACACCAAATGTTTACTCTAATATTAAGTAGTAGCTCAGGAGGTAGAGCAAGTTGTCTGGGAAAGGTTGCTGGTTCGATCATCGCCGGCTCCTCCTAGCTAAGTGTCGAGACGTCCCTGAGCAAGACACCTAACCCCAACTGCTCCCGACACACGCTGGCTGTTGTCTTGCATGGTTGACACCGCCGTCTGTGGATGAATGTGTGTATGAATGGGTGAATGTGAGGCACTAAAGTGCTTTGAGTGACCACAGGTTACAAAAGCACAATATCAATACAGTCCATTTCTAAATGCAGTCCATCTAAGCTAATAGCTAAACCTTTTTCATAGCCTTCTTTCGTTAACATTGAATAGATCTCTGGCGCAAATCAAAAATCATCTTTGCTCTCAAAATTCTATGCTATGTATTCAATGACAGTTGATAGTCAACTATTTGGGACTGGATTTTGTTAAAATTATGTTGATATGTACAATATAATACTACTACTCTGCCAATTTGTCTTTGGATTTGTTTAACCTATACTTGTAAAACTGGTATTCCCCTAAATACGTTTTGGAAATCTCTTTTTACTTAATAGTGACTGTCTTTATAGACAGTCACTATTAAGTGACTTTTCCTCACTGACTCCTCACTATTAAGTAAAAAAGGAAAAGCTCAGAGTTCATGTGAATCAAGATCAGTTCATTAGTGAAAATAAAGGCAGAGACGAGTTTGATTGTGTGCTGACTGGCTCCAAATTTGAGTGTTTGAATGAAAAGCAGTCTGGCATTTGTCAGTCTTGACCGGCTGAATAATACAGGACATCCATTTGAACTCATGATATACAGGATGGCAGGAGAGCAATAACCTTTGACTTATTGGTTACCTTACTGTAATATATCACAAGAAAGAGTCAAGCATCAAGCGTCATATTTGGAGACAAATATTTGATTATTCTACTGAGATTTCCATCAGTCACCTTTATCATTTTCTCATTATTCCTAACATTGTCTTTTGAGGCTTTCAGTGAATTGACTGCTTGACTTGTCAGCATAATGCAATATAGCACAACCTACAAGTATATGAAGAAAATGGATGCAAAGATTGAGGAACTTTATGGGAAATTGGTTTAGCGTATTCTTCCTTATATCACTGAGAGGATATTTCCTTATATACCACAAAGAGAAGCTATTTCTTTATATACCACTAAGAGAGTATTTCCTTATATAGCATGCAGAGTCTGTGTATGAATCTAAAGAAAACATCATTATGTAATGGAATACAATTTAATTAGCGATGCAAAACAACCGTTTTTGCATCATCTGACTGAGATTGGGCTGTTTCTAGTACAGTGACTAGACAAGGTCGCTAACCCTAACCCTAACCCTAGCCGCTGCCTGGATTCTTTCATAGCACAATCTGCATTTAATTCTTGACCAGGATCCTTCTGGGGGGATTATATATGTCTTTGATATTTGGCCTGTTTTACTTTGCAGAAAACCACTACAGTCTGCTGCAGAATTTGTGTCCAAACAAATAAATTGGATGCTCACTATATCACTCACTCACTTGCCCATTCACTAATCTGGAATCCCTTCACTTTGGCTGACCTCTGCTGACTTCCCTTGACTTCCACTTGACTTCCCTTGACAGTAACAGTAATTACACTGAGATGGCTTGTGGTGACAGAGCCTCTCCATGCATCCAGAGCCTCGTTCCTCTCATCTGTGCTCATTCTCCTCAACTTGTCTGCTGCGTTCGACACAGATCCTCCTTTCCACTCTTGCTGAACTTGGCAATCCAGGATCTGCGCTATCCTGGTTCTCTTCCTACCTGACGGATTGCACCTAACAGGTCACATGGAACGGCTCCTTGACCCTGCTCTCTTGACACCGGAGTCCCCCAAGGCTCAACACTAGGAACAAACTGTTCTCCCTATATACTAGATATCTTAACCTTGACAAAATTGAGCTTCTCTTCATACCGGGGAAAGACTGCCCCCACATGGACCTACTCATCACTCATTATAGTATCTCCTTCACCGACCGCGAGGATCCTCAGCGTGGTACTGGATGATCAACTGTGCTGCAGTGCTACATCACACGAAAAGCAGCATATTGTTGCACACAATAAATCACTGCTTAAAGGAAAACTAAACCCTTAAACAACTTATTTTACATTAAAACTGATGTAGAGGTGTTACATCGAAGTGCTATGCATGATATCCTGGTCCAAATCTCAACTTAAATGTCAACCTTTTAAAAATGTAGGGTAAGATGTTAATATGGAATCAAATTGCCCTCTATAGGTTTAGCGCATGCTATCACATGCATTACCTGTTATTGGTAGCTCACACAGGGCTGTTTGGTTTGCCGATGAAGGGATCATGCTTAGCTATTTTCATAGCTGAGCTGAGCTAACCTCGCTGTGTTGAGCTGCTCTGCCAAACCCCAGCACCAAATACAGGTCAGACGGACTGCAGCTCATTAAATGTTGATGCATTAAGGGTCCGGAGTCTTAAGTACCGGAGGAGCGATGATATGACAAGAGGAGGAGAAGACATCTGGTAGCGTCTGGAGACATCTGGAGAGCAGGTGGAGAAACTCACCTGCTCCTCAGAGAAGGGAGAGACTAGGGCTAACACAAAGAGAAAAGAAAGAGGTAGAGATGTAGGTGGAGAAAAAGATGGTGGCAGACATAGCCATGGCAACACATCACAATGGTATGTACATTGCAATGGTCGCTGACCAGATGGTGAAAACAACAACTTACTTATTCTACAGTTTAGGAGGATCTTCTTCCATCATACGATTAATACAGATACATGTTATTAGGGAGTCAATGTCTACAGGGAGTTTTCTGGGAATCCAACACTTGCCAATCCTGTGCCCCATGTAAGCAGGGCTGTGGGGATCAAACCCAGAACCCTGCTATCCTGGCCTCGGGACAGACTATTCTCATTGTGACTCATTGATACCTGTTCATCATCCACCCATTCGAGGTTTACCTGCACAGTCTCATTGTACTGGATTGAAAGTTGGGGAACACCACAGATGTGTGGTCACCTTACGTTGCGGACACAACTTAAATGTGTTTGGCAGCCATCAGGCCCACACACATCTCAGCGGGATCGCACATCAGCAGAATCAAGGAGAGTTCAAGTCACAGTGGGAGCAATATGTAGATAATCACAGTGGATTTGGCTGCACAGTGGGAGAGGGCGCCGCTTCTACTCAAAACCTCACCAGGCCCCCCGTGGAAAACCATCAGTGGGCCAACTGTAGTTGCTATAGATGATGGCTGTGTGTGCGTTTTCCTCACTGACTCCTCATGATAAAACAGTGGGAGATAAGAGATGTGTGAACCCCCTGTTTCAGCTCAAATTTGAACACTGAGATTTGAAAATATATGTTTTAACATACTAAAGGAATTATTTTGGGCTGAGAGTTCTAGGAAGGAGGGGGGTGAGGTGAGTTACTCCCATGGTTACGTGGGTCGTAACCATGGGAGTAACTAGTTAAAGAGTAGAATGTTCACAAAATGTTCAAAAAAATGAGGACTTTACACCTGTTTTTTTCTGAATGACGCTATTATTTTACTAACTGACAAAATGGCACAGACTACTATGTTCACGATCATAGAAGACATACTGAGGCGTTTAAAACAAAAAGAGAATGTGGGGTTCCACATTTCCACAAGTTATTTCTGAGACGTTATGATTCCAAGTGAAAATAAGAGGATTTAGGGGTAAGAAAGTAAAAGATATTCCATGCAAGGAAGGCAAAGAAAAACCCTTGAGGTCAGCAGGGGAGGAAAGAAAAAACAGAACGAAGGAGGGAGTGTGAGCAACAGACGGACAGACGGACAGAATATTTGAAAAGTGAAAGGAGAGTGATTCAGGGAGCTTCAATAAACGGCTTCAGTGAGCACAGAAAAAAAGGCCGGCAGGTTACACACCCATCCAAACACACACACAGTAGGGAAAGTCAAGATCAATCATGTTTATTCAAAGTCTTCCCGCTCATCAAAGAATACCATCATGCATTTCACTGAAACAGTCTTGCCATGTCAGAGTAACAAGCTGTTCATCCTCCTATTCAACACGCACCACACACACACACACACACACACACCAGGGGTGGATTGGCCATCAGGCATTTGGGAAAATGCTAGAAGTGCTGGTCCGACTGTGGGCCCAAAAAATGTAAGTAGAATAACATTTCAACAAAGAAAAAAAAAAACATTACCGAAAAGTACTTCCAACATGTTTAAGCCGCATCATGGACCTGGGCTGGCCCACTCCCCTCACCCTCTTCCAAAGTGGAGTGGTCCGGGTAGAGATGAGGTCATCAATTGAATTCAGGATTATTAGCATCGCGGTTATGATCAAAAACGGACAACAAATCCATAAAATAAGGCTGCTAAAAATGTAGATTCTGGAGTCCGATGCATTTAAATGTACAAAGCATACCAACATATTCCTTAAACTCACTCAAACAATCCCTCAATGAAATGAAGTAGGCTACTTTGCACATTCCAAACAAGATATATTTTTGAAACTTCATTATTTTGCAGATGTGTGGCCAGTTGTGTGTGATTGATTCTTGTTCTTTCTTAGTCGTATTTTTCCTTTTTCCGCACATTGCCTTCATGTTGGTTTTTGTCATTATGGTTGGCCAAGGTTCTGCTGCCTTGTATCTAGCTGATTTGATAGGTGGCGTGTGGCAAGATAAGCTGTGAGGCTGCCATAGTCTGAAATGAGTTTAGAGTGACAGTCCACACCAAGAAAGAAAGTCTCCTTTTGGGTTTTAATGACATTTGTTCACCATGACCAAGGACCAGGTTTGGACTTTTAATGTGTTTTAATGGGCTTTCAATTGAATTCAACCATCCACAGCAGCATATTGAGAGTTAGAGACAATACAATGTATAATAACATACTTGCATAAGTGAAGGTCAGGTTTCCTTTTTGTAAGGAAGAAGAATGGCTCTTCCAAGAGGAGAACAAGGACCACATTCTTTAGTCCGAGGGACAACGACCGCCCTTCCTCCTGTAGGACTTTGCATTTCAGCGTCTTCCAGGATCATTTTGACAATGGCATTCAATTCTACAGTCAAACATGCATAATGTGACATCCAAGCTCTGAAAAGACACATATTACAAAATACATGAAAAATGAAGATGTTAGATAATTAGAAAGTTACTGTAGCTGACAAGACTGCCACACAAGTGGCTTTCTTACGGGTTCCGTAAGAAAGCAAACATTTACTTAGCAGTAAATGTTTGCATATGAATGACAGAGCAGGTGTTAACTGTGCTAGCATGCTAGTGCTCTCTTGAGTGTGTGTGTGTGGTGGTGGCTGGTTTAACCTGTGGGCCTTGATCAGTCAATAGCCCACAGGTGTGCAGCCTCACCCAGCCAAACCAATTAGCCTGACTCTGGCTAGGTGAGACTGCTTAAACCAGCCACCAACCACACACATGCCACATACCCCCAACACCAATTTGAGGCTGGGGAGAATCCCCGGCCGAAACCTACTCCCCCCACATCCAAAAAAAATCCTCTCCTTCCTGGAGAACCGGAGGCCCGGGCTGCTGCCTTGGTGGGCAAAGTTGTCCATGGGCTGTCCATACACCCCCCATTGTGACCAGCCAACCCTCCTCCCCCTCCTTCCTGGAGACTGGAGGCCCAGGGTGCTGCCTTAGTTGGCGGAGGTGTTCCTGGGTCTGGGCCATTGCGGGGCTGCCTGGATGGGCTGGGTGGAGGCTCGACACCTGGGCCGTGGTGGAGCTTGGAGGGCCTGGAACAGCCATCGGTAGCGCCACCCTCCACCAGGCAGACGTGACACCTTCCCCATCTCCCTCCTGGAGAATGGGGCCTTCAGGCTGCGGTCGTACCTGGCAGAGGTGTGGCTGGGTCCTGGGCTGCTCCCTGTCCTCTGCTGGGCTCCGCCGACAACCCTGGCTGCCTTGAGGGAAGGGCTGGTGCTGGTAGGCCTCTATGCTTCTGGCCTTGGAGTCCCTGTTCTGGCACCAGTGTGGCAAACATGACTGCCACACGCCACATAAGTGGCTTCTCAAGGGTTCCCCCAAACAGCAAGGACACAGGAAGGTGGCGAAGAATCCGGTTTATTGTAAATGTTTGCATATGAATGACAGAGCAGGTGGTAACTGTGCTAGCATGCTAGTGCTCTCTTGAGTGTGTGTGGTGGTGGCTGGTTTAACCTGTGGGCCTTGATTAATCAATTCTGCAGCCTCACCCAGCCAAACCAATTAGCCTGACTCTGGCTAGGTGAGACTGCTTAAACCAGCCACCAACCACACACATGCCACAGTTACCAAATGTGTCAGGTTGAACATGTTTGTATTGATATTGTGATGTTGTATGAACTATTGTGATTTCGTAGTTCAGCATCAATATTCAAACTCGGTTTATGACGACCAAGATGGTTGCCATCGACCAAGTGGGAATCATGAGCGCTACTTGAAGACAATGCACTTTGCCAACCTTGTCTTTCAAGATTAAGCACGTGTTCTGTTATATATTATATTATATATATCTGAAGGTCCTTTGGGTTGTGTCTGTCTGGAAGGTTTTGCCCTATTCCCTGAGGTTTCCTACAACCAGATAGTTGCAAGCCGTTCTCTCTGGGATGTGACCTCAGTGTCATATGAACTACTAGCTGCTCTTGTTCAAACAAAAACATGATGAACGCACAACTATATAGAGCAGAAACATTTCAAATAACAAGTACAGCTGCCTATCAAAAGTAAGTCAGAGACCAAAGAAGGAAATGCAGCATAAATATCAAAATACTCAATGAGTGCTCAAACTAGTTGTTTTTCAGTGCGGGACTCTTTGCAGGTATGCAACCAAAGGAATGTTATTGTATTTTCACATCTATTATTTTCCCTATGCCCTGGTACTTAACTAAATTATGGTAATTACCTCCAACCAAGGAGGTTACATTTTCACCCACGTCTGTATGCTTGCTTGTTTATTTGTTTTTTTGGCCAAACAGGATATAAAAAGTAATGGTAAAAGGTAGATGGACTCCATTTATATAGCGCTTTTCAGACCTGTGGCCACTCAAAGCGCTTTACAATGTTGCCTCACATTCACACACAGATGGCGGTGTCAGCCATGCAAGGCGCCAGCTAGCTCAACGGGAGCAGTTAGGGTTAGGTGTCTTACACCTCGACATTTAGCTTGCCGGAGCCGGGGAACGAACATCCTGAGCCACTGCACCAAATGTGGTAGAATGGTTGGTCAGTATTTACACTACATACACATATTGTACATCTAAGCTTAACTGATGTCCTATAGACTTTAACCGTTTGTCTGCGAACACCTCCATTGCTGCATCAAACGAATCGAATTACGAGCAAACGCTAATTCCAGGAAAACCGAAATGATGCGTGAACATGATGAATTCCACCTGTTTGTAATTGAGTGTGCATTTAATTCACAACGCCAAAATGTTATGTAATGATGTGTTCTGTCCCATTTCTACAGAAGCACCATTCATAAAAATTGCACCAAAGGAAAATAATATTAGCCTTTGTTGATGGAATGGAAGAGCGAACAGGGAAATGCAAAGAAAATTGTTGACAAAAATGTAATCAAAGTAGAGGACACTTTTTGGTAGGCCTAGACTCTCTCCCTTCTGAACTAAAGATGTGGCATGGGAGTGAGTGCGGTTTGTGGTCAACTGAGTGTCCCTCTACCCCGCACAGTAGCCTATCAGAGGTTAAAAGCATAGACAAAAGTACTTCGACCTAAAATCAATCGCTATAAAAGAATGTTCGCTTGGTAGCACAACACTGGCTGAACTGCTGGGGGAAGGAGTGAACCTGAGCCTCTAGAGGTGCACTCGCCAGTCATTCTCGCTAGTCATTGGCGAGTGCGTTCCCTTTCTGTTTATGGGGTTGAATTAATGGTCGGATGGTGATTGCAGCCTATTGCTCCTACAGTGTTTGAAAAATGTTGGATTGGAAGTCCCTCTTTATATCAGTTTGTGGTGCAGCAATGAAAACTAAATGTGCTGTGTGCCTTAAGTGATGATACCGTCAAGGACTGCAGGCATTAAACAGCTTAGCAAGGGCTGGGAAATGCCAACTCTATATCTAACTCTCGCTGAAACGTGCCAGTAGCCAAAACCGGAGGGTAGAGAGGACTTGGACACCGCCAGAAAGTTGGTGTGTTGTCAGAAAATATGTTTCCTTCTTATGCAGCCCACAGCTCCAACCATAACCTCTAACAACGCTCGATCTGCCATCTGTCGCACTGCTGTTTAGCCTGTAATATCATACAATTCCTTGACATGACTTTAATCGGTAATATGCAGTATAAGGTCTGATTAATCTGATCAATTGGCAATTATCAATCTTACATGGTAGAATTATTGTATACCTTAGGCGTAGACCTACATCGTGGGGTGGGAAGACAAAAATTCAGCTTCTGTTTGCGTTCAACACTCGAGTATTGGTGTGCAACTGCCTTCAGCCACTTAGCACACATTCAGATTCGCTTTCATCCAAAGTGACTCACAAGTGAGCCTGAGAACAATCAAAGCATACAATCACAATTAGAGTAACTACAAGAAAGTGCAAGGCAGCAATCGGAATCAGAACTACAAGATAAGTGGATCTGTTGTTGCTGTCAGTGCATGATAGTTGCATCTTAGAGATACAGAAATAGTACATCACAACAAAGTCCATGCTGAATTTGACATGAGAGCTGAAAACAATGAACAGACACATTGCACAGTTCATTGTTTTGTTTTCATATCATAGCTTTTTTCCAATATTATGGAGTATTTCAGCATGATTTCACCATTCCTGTGGATGAACACTGCTCCCAGGTCTGCTAGTGCAGGTCTAGGAATTAAGGTATGATAAATGCAACAATTACATTACATCATCATTACATAAGATAAACTAACGTTTTATTGATCCCAGACAGGAAATTAGATAGAAAGATATGAACGAAAAACAATACAACTACAAAAAAACTACAAAAAACCTGTTCATATACACAATAACTACAAGTTATTGTATTTACACAGCATTTTTAGACAAATGTAACTTAAGCAGCAATACTTCCATCCCCAAATTATGTTATTGGAATTTATTTATTTAGGAAAGAGCTACAGCAAGAATAACTGAAAAAGAAGAGTCTTACAATCCCCACTGTGCACTGATCAAACACAACGTTCTTATTTACCAAATATCTCACTGAACAACTCAACCATGACCTACAACGACATCATAGCTTTATATAAGCTAACTAATTAGTCGTCTGGCCCTGGCGATACGGATAGTATCACATTGTTGCATCTAAAACATGTATATATGGTTTGTAGGGCAGTAACAGAGAGGGATTAACAGAGTAATGCCTTTGTGTGATCTGTCTTCACTCCCGTTTCACCTTCAGTGTTTTTGACGCATACATTAATGGATATGTATTCCAACACAAACATAGAAAGATATTGTTTGCATGTCCCTTGATGGAAGCTGTGAGCACAGTATAGGTTCTGTTGTCCTTTGAGTCATCTTTACCATGCCGTCTCTACTACTTAACATATCAAAAGTATGTTAAAAGTCC
>OMKP01083941.1:5369-16014 GCA_900302375.1 Bathygadus melanobranchus | reverse complement strand
ATAACATAAAATAAATCTTATTAGAGCAGCCATTAGCAGATGTGTAGTTCCACCCTACATGTCTTGAGTTATAGATCTTCAGGGACCCTTCTCACCCTGGCAACCACCACTTCAAACGGCTGCCCTTGGGCAGACGTTTCAGGACTATGCATACCCGGACTAACAGGACAGTTTCTTTCCTAGGGCCATAAACGCACTAAATGTCGCTACATTTTAAATACCTCTATTACCACTCCTCCTGTACAACAAGAGGGGGGGCCGTGCAATCTGCAAATCTGCAATATTCTGTAAAGTATGTGCATATGTTTACATCCCATGTTTACATCCTAAGTGCAATAGGTTTACATATGTGCATAGGTTTACATGTTTACATTTCAAGTGTATATACAGAAATAGGCCTGTTTTAGTTTATTTTATTCTTTTTTTTACATCCTTTAGCACAGGTCCAAGCGCTTAGCTTTCCTCACACTATTTATGTTCCATTGCCTGTTAATTATTATCTTGATTGTTGTTGTGTCTTGTTAGCACCTAGGGGTCTGCACCTTAATTTCGTTGTACCTGTACCTGTACCCGTACAATGACAATAACGATCATTCATTCATTCATACATTATTATTGCAATATATTCAACTGTACAAAAAGTTGATGAATTGATTTTCAATGTACTAGTCATTTACTAGTAAATTACTGGCATATCAGTACTTTGAATTCTTGGATTATTTAGTTAATACATATTTCATGATATCAAATAAAAATAAGCCTGTAGGCTATTTTGCACGCCTATGAATACAGGTGTGCCTTGAGATTCTGGTTTGTCCTTCTGTTTTAGAAAACCACTGCTATAGAAGCATTACACGTGTGTTTTATAAAGCAAGAAAGGGGGTTTCATGTCTCTCTTAAGTTCTAGCACTACCTCATTCTTTGAACCCTTCCAGTCCCTTTGCGCCACCTTCCCCTCTTGGCATCGTCCAGTTCCCCCTGCAGCCTCTTGATGGTACAGCACCTCCCTCTGAGTGACGGATGTCTCTGCAGGTGTTGGCTGTGGTTGGCCCTCACCTTCTCCCTGGAGGAAGTGTATTGTTGGGACAACCAATGGTCACAATAGTTTGGACCTAATGTCTAGATATCGATATTATGTTGGTTTTGAAGTCGTGGTCAACCATTAGTATTGATTGATAAGGAAAGTAAAGATGACAAGAAAGAAGAAAGAACGTTTTATCTTCAACACAAATCATAACAAACCAGAACATAAAACCACATATGGGCTTGTATTTCAATATTGATATCATATCAATAGGCCAGCTGTGGTTCCTAGCCATCATCTCCAGAGAGAGAAGCTCTAGCAAGAAATGAGAAGCAGATTGTTCCTCAAACATTATTTCACTCAATGATGGCCGCATGCCAATGTGTTGATGTCATTTGAACAAAAGGGGAGCGGCTTGTGGCCAATATACAGGAGGAGACACAGGGAAAAGAAATGAACAGCACTCACAGCTCCCTTTGCAAGCTGGCTCTGTCCGACAGCGCCAACCGCAGGTCGGTTTGAAGGTTGCGTTTGGCTGCCTCAGGCAGCAGATCGTGTTCCTGCAGCTGTCTGACCACACGGATCCTCTCTGTCTGGAGGAGAGACAGGAGAGACAGCGTGTGTGTGTGTGTGTGTTGCATGTTTGTGTATGCATATTATGTGTGTGTGTGCGTGTGTGTCTTTCCATACCTTTAGGATGGTCTGGTGCTCAGAACACTGCTTGGTGTTTTCCACAGGGAGGCAGTGCAGAGCAGAGTGTAGCTGGGAACACTGCTCTTCCAGCTGGGCATTGAGGGTCTGTTGCATCACCATGAACTACTATCACTGTGTAGTCAGGATGTGGCCTGTAAACCTTCTACATGGACTTAAACCAGTTTGTATAACTGTATATATACAGTATATATATAAATATATATATATATAAATATATATAGTACGAAGTAACAGAGGCTCCGGACCTGAACTTTAACAGCAGTAGATATCAGCTCCTCAGCCTCTTTCAGCAGTGTGTCGTTCTCCCTCTGCTGCTTCTGGAGGGCCACCAACCACACACACAATATTCACTATTCACAAAACATTCACATTCATAATACATTGTGATAATGCCCGACACCAGAGAGTCCTTTGCCTCTGTAATAGATTGAGATAAGAAAAGTTCCATGTCAAAATGGTTCATCATCATTTACGTCTTGGGAAGAACATAATCACTAACAAATGACCAGGCTTTGCTGTGACGACCATTAGATCAGGCTCTGGAGTGATGACAAGTAAAAAATAGGAGAGAGATGCTATGCCCATTTCTTGTATGTATTAGTATTATTATCAGCATTTAATATTCCTATTGGTATTATCAGCTATTAGTATTAGTATAAGTAGCATTACTAAATTAGATGATATGCCAACAGCATACGGTAAGGCATACAGTGTCATAGAATATACTACAATAACTATATCACATTCATATATAAACTTCTTTACTTTATTAGTAGTTATAAAGCCTTTGTATAAATTCTTCTTGCACCTAGTGGCCTTCCTCTCTCCAATTGAATGGTATTATGTTAGTTAGCATTTATATCACCTCTGTACATTTACATTTACATTTAGGGCATTTACAAAAAGTAACAGATTTCTCGAAAGAGGGAGACAATATGCTGATGGTACAGTACAATTAGAACAGAACAAGTTACAAGCATTCCTGATTGCTAGGTAAATAGAACAAGTTACAAGCTTACAGTTGCTAGGTTGACTCCTCACTGTACAACAGCAGGTAGCCAGGATAGGGTGCTAAGTTATATTTCAAGTTCCGGGACATACCAGTATACAAGAGCCTACAAAGTGCCAGGACATACAAAAATGGAAATGCTAGGACTCCAGGAGGGGTGGGATTCAAGCATTGATCGGGTAGGTGGGAGAGGGTTGGGGAGGAGAGGTGGGGAGTTACCAGGCCAGTCCTTAACTCTCTTCAATTTTATAGATTGTACTATGTGGAGTGTGTGTGGTTGGTGTCTGGTTTAAGCAGCCTCACCTGGCCCGAGTCAGGCTGATTGGTCTGGCTGGGTGAGGCTGCACACCTGTGGTGCATTGACTAATCAATGCCCACAGGTTGAACCAGTCATCACCACATGCCCTCAAGGAGAGTGCTAGCATGTACCACCGTCTTCATTCATCTACAAACTCAGTCAACGCAATAAACTGGTTTATCAACAACAACAACAGCCACCTGTGTCCTGATTATGGAGGAGCCCATGCTCAGCAATAAATAAACTGATGACTGGCAGAAATGCATATCGCACCAGACGAGGAACTATCACTGAATTCTCTCTGCACCAGCAACGAAGGAACTGAAACGACGTGTTGAGACGACGACTCCCTAGCTGTCAAAAAGCAGATGTTGCTAGAATTAGCATACTACGTGACTACCATAGACATTATGCATATTCCATCTAGTATCTGTATTTAAAATGTTTGCTTACTATTCTGCATGTCCATTATGACACCCATTGCACTCTGAACCGTCCCTGGAAGGAGGGATCCCCACTCTGCGGTCCTTCTTAAGATTTCTTCCTTGTTAATTAAGGGAGTTTTTTTCTTGCTCTTTGCGGGGCTAGGGGGTATCATAAATATATGGCCTGTAAAGGGGCTATACAAATAAAATTGACTTGACTTGACTTCTAACCAAGAATCATAAATCCTCCCAATGTAAAGAAGTGGATATAAGCCTGCACTCACTAAGAGTCAGGAGTGGCTTCATGAACTTGGTTCATGCATGCGTGGTTGTATTGCTGGCATTTTAATGAACCTCCTACTCTGCCGAATTCTCCGAACCCAGGGGGAAAGAGTGTATGTGTTGTGGGTATGTTGTGTGTGTGTGGTCGGTGGCTGGTTTAAGCAGCCTCACCTGGCCCAAGTCAGGCTGATTAGTCTGGCTGGTTGAGGCTGCACATATGTGTATTGACTAATCAATGCCCACAGGGTAAACCAGCCATCACCACACACACTCAGAGAGTGCTAGCATGCTAGCACGTACCACCTGCTGTCTTCATTCATCTACAAACTCTGCAATAAACCGGTTTATTCAACAACATCCACCTGTGTCCTGATCATGGAGGATCCCTGGAAAGACACTTTTTGTGGCGTGTGCTACATACTATTTTTATTTTATATTTTTTTAAGATTCTCTATTATTACATACCCATCTTATCCTCATTCATTAACAAATTACTGAATCTGAATGTAACCATTATGAATTTAATATATGACGTTATTAATATTAGTGTTATGGTAGATAATACACACCTGCGTGTGCGTCGCGGGCGTGCTGCGTCTGGCTGGCGAATGGCGTTTCCACCGGCCGCGTGTCTGCTGTGGCGCTGCAGACATTTATAATGGCTATATTTCATTTCATTTCATTAGAAATGTCATGTATATTTATTTTAGACAGAAAACGAAGCGTGTAAATTGTAAAGATTTACCCAGCTCCAAAGTCCAATCAGCCTGACTCAGGCCTCGGGCTGCTTAAACCAGCCACCAACCACACACACTCCACACACATTGAGGGTGTGTTGGAGCTGTATAGAGACAGACTACGGAGATATGGAGGCTGTGACTAGCATTAGTCCCTTCACCTTAGCCGTGGTGGCCGTTTTCAGCCCCTCCTGCAGCCAGCAGGCCTGGTGGTGGGACTCCTCCCTCTCCTGGCAGGCCTGCTGCAGCTCCGCCCTCAGCCTCCCCACCTCCCTCCTGCAGGCCCGGGCCTCCTCCTGGCTCTCCCATTCCATGGCCACCATCTGCACCTTAAGACCAGCTATGCATAGTGACAACAATACATCATAACAAGAATAACAACCATTTATTGAGTTGATATGACGCTTTTCAAGGCACTGCAAAGTGCTTTACATTGTGAGTGTGTGTGTATTGTGATGGTCCTCTGGCTTGGTCTGTCAGGGCGGGCTTGTGTGTCTTACTCTTGTCCTGTATCTTTAAGCAGATGGACTACCTGGTGGGAGGGGCTGGAGTCATTAGAATGATCCAGGACACCTGGCCTGATTTCTCCTGCCCAATAGCTTTAAAAGACTCACTTGTCCTTCAGTGGGGCAGGCTCCTCTCTACCCAGCACCTTCTTTCTTTGTTTTGACATTTGGCTGGATGGCTTGGATTTTCCACCATACAACACCTATCTCACAATACTTTTCATTTAATCCACTCACCTACATGGCGTGTCGTACAATAAAATCATGTATTGTATGACACATATTATGGCAACAAAGCATTTGGTTTAATGGAGCATGATAGACACACTGGCATCATGTAGCAAGAATCTTCAACGAGAAGCAATGTGTGTCCAAGATTTGTATAGGGAAACAGTACACAAATGATGCTGCCTAGCGATTAAAAACCGTCACGTATTGCGTTTTCATATAGACTGCCATGTTTTTTTTAGATTGACTGGCAGGTAGTTCAACCCAACAAACAAAAGGTTTTGGGTTTGATCCCCGATGCCTGATCCACAACCTTGTATACTTTAGGCATCCCTGAGCAAGATCTTTAACCCCAGCCAGCCTAATGACCTATCTCTATCCACCGTCGCTTTGGCTTTGGATAAAAGGATCTCACAAATAAATAGTAAATGGATAGCATTTACATTGCCTCACATTCACCCATTCATACATCGACGGCGGTGTCAACCATACAAGGTAACAACCAGCTCGTGGGGAGCAGTTAGGGTTGGGTGTCTTGCTCACCTTGACACCTCAACACTTAGCTAGGGGGAGCTGGGGATCAAACCAACAACCTTCCAGTTGCCAGACAACCGAGCTACCGAGCTACTGCCGCCCTAGTGTACTGAAAATACGACAATATCGCAATACTTATTGTTAGTATCAAGCATTTCGCATATGAATAATGTTCTTTCTTGTTCTTGGTTCTTTTTGTTCTTTTGTCCAGTGTCATGTGTAAATTAAACCGTCTGTTTTTCAGCATATGTAGGCCTATAGTTATTTATTCAGTTATTGACTGATGTTTTATGCAACTTTTGTATTTTTTCCCATGTGTACTTTATCAACTGCTGGCAACATAATGTCTTGCTGGATTAATAAAGTTTAATCTTATGTTGTTACGCGATCATCAAGACAAGCTGTTGACCTCGGCGAAGGTTGTCAGCAAGCAGTAAGCAGGTGGCAAACTTCAGCGTCTGGAGGAGGCTTTCCAAATGACACATGCGGCCCACCAGCCAATCACATTGAGGCCTCCGCATGCTCTGGCCCCCGGAGTCTACCGTCACTGCACCCAGCTGGGTTCTTCAGAGGGCTCACTGCCGGACCCTTGCTCTCTATTAAGCAGGACTGCAACATCTGGTCTCTGCACACACCCAGCGACCCTATGTCACGCACCAGTTTCAGTCTGCTTCTCAGCCACAAGGAGGCGTTGCTGCGGGAGTCTCGCTGACATAGTGGAGCGTGGTCGGGGTAACACAATATTGAACAGCCACGACAATGAGTTAATCTTATTCAGTAGTTTCCATGATGGCGTGCTGGTCGATGTTAATAAACACAATACAAATGGATATGTGCAATTAGAATTGTAGCCTACGCGGGGTGAATCATATTAGTTGCTACTACCACACACAAAACAAAGAACATCAATCAAAACACTTGGACAGATGTCCAACATGTTACTACATGGTGAAACAAACAAACTAACATGGGTCTGTTGAGAGGATAACAACTTTGCAATTTAGTGAAACAGACAAAACAACCCATTCAAAAACCTGCCTATCTTACCATGCCAGACGTTGCTTCCTGTTGTTTTCATAACAACGCGTCGGAAGGCAACACTTCCGGATAATAAAACCGGTTTATGAATTTCGTGCCTGCATGTAAAGCACATTTCTATCATTTATGGGTTTGAACATGGCAAGTAGCTGTTAAAAAATATACAGATAGGCATACATACAACTCAGGCCATACAGATCCATACAAATCAGGCGATCAGTGCAATATCAAGTAAGGCCTTTCAAAGACAAAAAGAAGAATAAAGATAAACAAGTAATCAATAGGCTAATTGGCCAGTGCTGGTGTTGTGGTGTTCTGGATGGTTCCTAGAGTGTTCCTGTTGGTTGCTATGGTGTTCTAGTTGGGTTGTATGGTGTTCTGGGTGGTTGCTAAGGCGTTCTAGATGGTTGCTAGGGAGTTCTGGTTGCTAGGATGTTCTGGGTGGTTGTTAGGGCATGGCTTAGTGATATGGGGTTGGTTGTTGCATGGGGTCAGAGCAAGCCCTGTGTGAAAGGTGAGAGGTCATACTACAATGCCTGCCTTGCATTTAAGTTTGGGTAGTAGTAAAGTTTGCATTATTGCTCTAGTATAAAGTATGAAGGAGGAGGGAAGAATATTAATAGAAGTATTTCTAGTTTGACATTTTATATCCTAAATGCTTGATGCCAAAATGCCATCTCTTCCAGCTGCATGAGTGCAATATCCATTGCACAATATACGCTTAACGCTGTGTAATATTACTATGGAGCATTACTATTAGTTGGCACCATATATACATAATGTGTAAATTGTCTATTTTGTTTTATTTTGGTTATTTTGGTACATACAGGTCACAGTCTAGTGTAGATGGGTAGCCTATAGGCTACTCATTTATTGATTGATTTTTCATGCAACTATATTGTTTATGTGCTATGTAGGAGCCTTTTGTATATTCACACCCTTTTTGGGTAACAGGTCACTGATCACCCGTGCCCTACAGAAAAAACATAACTTCAAACAGTTCTCCAGTAGATAAATAATGTTTGAATATGTTAAAAATATATATCTGAACAAATACATTCGTAATGACATCTGTGGTTGTGGATGACATTTTGTGAACAAATGAAACAAATCTGTGGTGTTGTTCCTGCTGGCCAAAACTTCTGACAACCTCAGATTTGCGCCATCTAGTGACCAACAACTGCGCCAACAACTATAGGCATTTACTTTCACTTTCGAATGTGGAGACTAAGTAAAGACAACAGACAGACCCAAAAATTAAGAAAGAATATCGTATTTTATGCAATTTATTTGTTGCGTTATTTGTAATGGACGTCAAGGGACAGTCACGCATCTGCGACCAATGGTAAGATCAATTCCTAGTTACATTCTCTTAGTTTAACGACGAAACCCAGCTAGCCTCACGGCAATTATGTCCATAGCAATACATAGCGAAACATTGCTTGAGCATATTCCTCGATTGTCTGACGTTCAAACGTTATCAAAGAAAAATGATCCACTTTAATAGGCTAAGAAAAGATAACGTATCAACACTTATAGGTATAGGGTTATATTTTGGATGTGAAAACTCTACTTTTCAAATGTAAAAATGTCTAACCATTCGAATCACACTTCCCTATCTTAGCCACAAGGGGGTAGCAATTGTCAATTTTGCCCTCCATGAATCCCATTGCCGTCGTTTCTTGTGTATTTGCCCTGACTGCGATGAGACCGTTCCCAAAGAACAACTGGAGCAACACAGGCTGGATGAGCACACACAGGTATACTCCGATGTGTACAGAAAACATACATGTGAGAGGCAGTTTAGGATAAGATTCAAACTTAAGCTTTGCCATTCATCACCATTTAATTCAAACCCTTTCAACCCCTTTCTACTTTTCATGCACCCATGTGTCTATGCGTTTATATAGGTAGGCCTACATGAGAGTTTCAATGTATCTGTGGGTGTTATATACGGAGTTATATGGGGAGTTAATATGTGCAAGGGTATTTGTTTAGAAGTGTACAAGATGCACCTGGAACTGTTGATGTAAACTGGATTGTACATTTTCCATGAAAGCGCCTTAGTTCTGGTTACATACAAACTCACAAATATTATTGTTATATATAAATATTATATTATAGGCATATATACAGTGCATCACCAAGAAAATATATCCATGCTTAATGAGTGTGAACTGCTTAACCATAGGTCAACTGTTCTGAGTGCAACCAACAAATGGAGTGTCGACTTCTGATGGAGCACAAGGCAAGTGGACTGTTATTAAGAATAAGAGGAGTATTTCCTCAGGCCTACATATGCAATTATTTAATATGGTCATGCACACCAAAATTATAATCTGATTAATTTAATTCATTCCTGTCCTGAATCCTTAAATCTATTTAGTTAGCGAAGTGAAATACTGAATTGTGGTTTATGTAGTTAATTGTTGTAATACCGTAACAACTTTGGCAAAACATATAATTCTGGATTTTAAGTCTAGAAAAATGTCAGATTTTTCTAAAATAGTGGGATTTTTATCCACATGATATACATATTATGTATACTCATGATGATTCATAATGCATCCATGTAACTCATTAAATTAATAAAAGTGTATCACCTTCCTGTAATGCAGCCTTTTAACATTAGTTTAGCTCTTCATAGTGATGTCTACAGGACTGTCAATGACATCATTATACCAAAGTATAGATATTCCCTCTCAGCTCCAGGAGTGTGTGGCACGCCTGCTGACATGTGAGTTCTGTGAGCTGGAGTTACCATGCAGGGAGCTGCAGGAGCACGAGTTAGTGTGTGGCAGCCGAACCGAGCGCTGCAGAGTCTGCCACTACTACATCCTGTTGAGAGACCTGACCCAGCACACCAGCACCTGCCCCGCTGCTGCTGCTGCTGCTGGGGTTCCACCTCCTCCTCTTCGTCAGCCTCGTTCTCCTCAGACCACTGCCATGACGCCTGACAAGAATAAAGGTTAGTGGAAGGAACACCTCCCCTGCTGTTGGAGATGCCGATTGCAAAAAAACACAGTTGCAGTAATCTGTATTTGACAAAAGGGGGAGCTGTGCATGCAGTTTTTATTCTTATGTTCCACTTTTTAAAGGAGAACCAACTATATTGACCTGACCTTTAAAAAATGCTTTGAGATTTGGTGTTCATTTTATGTCAGTGGGCAGGGCTGCCGGCTCCCCCTTCAATGCAGTTTCAATAAGGGGAGGACAGGTGTGTATCCTTAGCACTTCCATATTTGTATGTCTTGGCTCTTTGTAGGATCTTGTACGCTGGTATGTCCCGGCACTTGAAATATAACTTAGCTTGTGTAGCATCTTATCCTGGCTACCTACTGTAAGCTTGTAAACTTGTTCTATTGACCTGGCAATCAGGAATGCTTGTAACTTGTTCTGTTCTAACTGCACTCTACCTTCAGCGATATATTGTTGTCTCCCTCTTTCGACAAATGTGTTACTAAATGCTCTAAATGTAAATGTAAATGTAATGTGTGTAGCATCAATGGTTAATCAGCAGGTGACCATATTAGCCAATGAGAGGTTATGCATTCAATAGCATGTATTTCATCTAGAGAGGGAGTCATCTAATGTAAATCAATCCAGAAGTGGTGTTGGTTGGGGTTTGGTTGTCCTTTAATCTCTCATATGAATGTGTTTTCAGTGATTTGTATTGGATGTATGGGCTTCTTCCCATCTGAAGGGTTGGAGGAACACATGGTATGTATTATTTTTTTCTTTCTTCTTTCGTTTTACACACAGTACTCACAGAGTGTGAAATAATGGCATGAGATTATTAACTCCTATATGGCCATGGCCCGATGCTTCAGCTGGGCTGTGACATCTCTTG
>OMKP01083940.1:0-18561 GCA_900302375.1 Bathygadus melanobranchus | reverse complement strand
ATGAGTTACTCGAGCCAGGAGTCTACCATCCAGTGCATTGGCTCTTAGTGGAACATCTAACGGTTCGAGAACTAACCCCGCCTGAGAAACGAGTTCTGCGTCAATAAAGTTCTCGTCCGCACCAGAATCCACCAGCGCCAACACGGATAGAGTATCCCGATCCCAGCAGAGAGTAGCCCTTACCTGCATCCGGGGAAATGTGGGGGAAGTTGTATGGCTCTCCAGTACCCCCAGTTACTGAGGAGCCCGATCTTTTGGCCTAACCGGACATTGAGACAGTCTATGGTTAGGCTTCCCACAGTAGAGGCACTCACCTGCGCGCATTCTACGATAACGTTCATCAGATGACAGGTGAGCCCTTCCCAGCTGCATAGGTTCCTCCTGAGGTGCAGCCGAAAATGACGCCTGAACTGGAGCCGGAGAACTACTGACTGACGGGTAGAGGTTCGACGATGGCAAAATGTCCCTCCTTTGCCTACGTCGTTCCCGCAAACGGTTATCCAGCCTGATTGCGAGTGAAACTAGAGTCTTGAAATCGGGTGGATCATCATGAACCGAAAGTTCATCCTGAAGTGACTCACCTAATCCATTTAGGAATATCCCCCGTAATGCTGAATCGTCCCATCCATTTTTATGGGAAATGGCTAATAGACTCAATAAGCTTATCAGGAAAGCGGGTTCTGTCCTGGGAGTGGAACTTGAGTCTTTGGTGGAAGTCTCGGAGTGGAGGATGCTGAGGAAATGAATCAGTATTATGGACAATGCCTCTCATCCCCTGCACGCTACACTGGAGTCATACCAGAGCACCTTCAGCCGTAGACTGAGACTACCGAGGTGCACCACAGAATGCCATAGGAGGTCTTTTCTACCAGTGGCCATCAAACTGTTTAACTCCTCCCCCTTCTGCAGGAAGGACAGTCGAAACATTGGACACTGAGAACTATATCAATATCATGTGCAATAGTAGTTATTTCAACATCATGTGCAATATTGTTCAACATGTGCAATATTTTCAATTTCATGTGCAATATTACTTTTTCAATATCATTGGCAATATTACTTTCTAATGTAGTTAACTTATATACCTTGATATTCTATTGTTTTTTTATTCGTATGTTTGCTTTTTTTAGCAACCTCTGGCACAAGAATTTCCTTCGGGATTAATGAAGTTCTATCTTATCTTATCGTATCTTATCTTTGGCTGTGCTCCTGAAGGTAACCACACTTTGCTTCCCATTAATGTTGGCTTTGATTATTCTGTCACCGAAATGTTCCTACAGTTTGGACTTCATGTGTGTGTTGCCATATGCTTGAAATTCTGAGCCTTGGAGATTGTCTTCCATCCTGCTAATGAGATCATTGATTGTAATCTGTTCATCATCATTTTCTTTGAGGAAGTTCACAACTTCTAGAAAGGCGTTGACTTTCTCTGTCTTCTGGTCGACCCGGTTTTTGGCCACAGGTTCGTTGGTCTTATGACCAGCTGCCGGCATTCGTTTCTTGGTATGGAAATTGACACTGCACACTTGGTGATAGACCGCATCTGCAGCATGCAGGTCATGCACATGCAGCACACAAGCTTTCACTGTAGCTGCCCAGGCATCTCTTCTTTCATCGCAAGATTTCAAGACTGTGTCCTTGATCTCAACTGTCCTCACTGGGAATACAGGCACATCAGAAATCTTCCTCTTGGTCCCAACATGTGCTGACCTCCCACAGAACAGACAGTTTCTGTCATAATCAAACTCCTGCTCAGCTGAGCATAGAACACGGCTGTCAACTTTTGTACCAGGTTCTTTTTCTTGTTGCTTCTCCTTCAGCACTTTCACTATTTGTTGTGGGTTTATATATTTCTTGTGGCAGATTTGATGAACCAGTTCACCAGGTGATGTGTGGATGTCATCCTCTCGGGATGTACTTGCTCGGTTGATGGTGTCACTCCCCTTTTCAGTAAGGGTGGAT
Source organism: Bathygadus melanobranchus (assembly GCA_900302375.1). NCBI lineage: Eukaryota > Metazoa > Chordata > Actinopteri > Gadiformes > Macrouridae > Bathygadus > Bathygadus melanobranchus. Next base: position 16,599 of record OMKP01083940.1, on the reverse strand, counting down.
AGTGGCTATTCTCCTCCCTCTGCGGGCTCCTTACATATGACACATCTCGGAGGGTCACTCGTTGCACTCATGGTGCTAAGATCAATCAAAAGAAGATGAATATTAATTTGTGCAGTAACACAACCACAACAACACAGTAATGTAACTAATGTCGCTAACACTATCCCTAATTAGCTACAGTAAATAGGTGCTAACTTGGTCCTAGGTCTCTCCATGTTATGCACATCAACCTACTCAATTATGTCAACAACACAACCAAAACACAGTAATGTAGCTTATGTTGCTAACCCTAACCCTAATTAGCTAGGTACAGTAAGTAGGTAGTTAGCTAGCTGGTGTTAGCTAACTATAAATAGGGTAATTTTATGGTACATGATATACTCTTTCACACAATAGTCATGATGTGCAAAAATATGTTTTTGAAATATAGCAATTTGATGATATCAAATATTTAGTTAGTTGATAAGAATCAATGTTTCCTATGAAATTAAATGCATACAGTTTTTCTTTTATTATTATTATCATTTTATTCCCATGGGGTAGTAATACTTAAAATTTCATAATAAAAAATAAAATAAAAACAAGAAGACATGCATACATCCATTTTTTAACATGGGTGGCAATGGGAAATTGTGGCACCACAGATTTCAGTATTTTTCAATACTTTCCACCACTAATTCCTTAAGACTTTTGATATGTTATAACTGACATATTTATGAGACTAGAACAGTTGAAAGAGTTTCTGTTGCAATTAGTGGGAGGTCATGTTGTATAATGCCTGGACTAATACTCTGTATAAATGTAATATATAACAGTGTTAGTTTAAGTAATGGTAGTATTATGAGGATATGGATTAGATATTGGTAGAGTGAGGGTGTCATGCTAGTTTAAGTAATGTCAGTATTATTAAGATATTGATTTGATATTGGTAGATTGAGGTTGTCATGCCAACCACGAAGAGCAAGAAGAAGAGACTGAAGGAAGAGGAACAGGTAGAAGGTAAGGTAGAAGGTATCTATCACTATCGCTATCTATCACTACCACTCTATACCACTATCTATCTATCACTATCTACCAGTACCTATCCATCTATCTATCAATATCACTATCACTAACTATCTCTGTCTATCACTATATATCTAGCTATCACTATCTATTCTTTATCTCTATCTGTCTAGCTATCACTATCTATCTCTCTCTCTATCTAGCTATCACTAACAGTATTGTTGACTGTTTTCAGTGGCTGTGGAGGTGGAACTTGAGACAGCCGGCAATAAGGGCCTGTCTGATGGCAAAGAGCCACTGACTCCTGAACCCCAAGAACACGCCCCCCAGAGGAGGAGGAGGAAGAAGAAGAACCTGACTATAGGTACCCTAGTTACTTAAGTTACTTTAGGTTCTCTAGATATTTGAAACATTTATGAACAAAAGAATACATACACTGTATTCTAAAAAAAATGTGTGCTAAAATAGTTTTATATATTTCAAAGCATTTATGCATATATTTTCATATATCACTAAATGAAGCGATATATAAGCAAACATGAATTGATTAAATGTGATAAATGAACAAAAATATTGCAAAAAATCAATATTTATTTCAAAACACCTAATATGTAATGTTTTAGTCCAAATTACAAACACACGTATTCTTCTGACAATTACACAATTCATATTAGCTGGTCTGCTCAGAACAGGAAGTAGTTGATTGTGTTTCCTGTGAGTTGTCTTAGAACAGGAAGTGGAGCAGCAAAATGGGGACATGGCCAAGCCTACTGATGGAGAGGAGGCCGTCATCACTCGCAAGACTAAGAGGAAGAAGTGAGGAGAGAGTGAGACATTTAAATACAGACTTAAACAGAGAGAGTTGAAGGAGAGACCTATACAGAGAGACAGAGGCTGCGTCCGAAATTCCATACTATGTACTACATACTCAATATGTGTACTATCGTTCAACATACTTTTGTGTAAATAAACAGTAGTATGCATCTTTTCGGACGCACTGCTCAGCGCGGAACGTCACTTCCAGTTTTCTTGGAGACGCGTAACCACGGTAACCCGCGCCTGCCTCATCTCTACCGGCATCTGCAACACTTGCAATAGTTTTATTTTATTTATTTTTATTATTTATTATCATTTATTATTTTTGAAGCTGCGTTATAGTTGTTGTCGTCACTACTGCATTGCATTATGGGATATTTATACTGGCGTAGTGTCCAGTGCTTGCATACTGTAATATTTACTGGAAATAGTATGCACCTCGCGTATTGGGTTCATACTAAGGTTTCGGACATACTAAAAAATCTCGCATACTGTTTTAGCGTACTAAATAGTATGTTAGTATGGAATATCGGACGCAACCAGATTTAAACTCTCTCTCTGTCACATGACAGGAAGGTGAAAGGGGCGGAGCGCTACAATGACCTGGGGGCGGAAGATGATGACATAATCACCGAGAGCCAGACGTCCATCCCCCAGCATGCACTGTTCTCGACCCCGAGCGGACACAGCCACCCGGCTGGCCACGTGGTCGTGGAGAGGAGCCGTGAGTCACCGGGAGTCAGGGGTCATGGTGTGTTCATGTCATGTGGTATGGAAGACAGTGGAAAGATTCCTGAAAGATTCCCATTTTCACAACTTACAGCAAGAGTATTCATGCTGTTCACTCATCAGAAAATGCAGACCAGCCATTTAATGGTTTTCCATTTTCTTTTCTTTTTGTCTTCCATCCAAATGTAGTTTTCCCAGCAGTAAATTAGTGTGAACACAACATGATGAATGAAACATTCAATTCCGATTAATTTACATCATAAAGCTTCATCTGACGTTAGGGGAGGTTTATGTGCATTCTAAAAAAATGTCAAGGTACCAAGACACTTTACAGTAGATTAAATCACTCCTATATTATTTACCACCTAGTCGGATATATTGGATCTTTCTGAAAGAGTTCTAGTTGTAATTATTACCAGTTGGTTGTTGCCGGTGAAGAGTGTTTACAATTCGGAAGGAGGTAACTACGGTAACTCCCATACTGCATTAATGCAGCATCAGGTCATTTAACTGTTTACTGTGACTAACCATCTCATGATGTGTGAGTATGCTTAGGGCGGTTCCATTGTGAGCATTTAGACGAGGACCTGATGGAGGACTACATGGTGCACCCCATCTGGTCGACCCGGGACATTGCAGTGAAGATCCACAGTGGCTTCAGGTAGACACTGGGGATCGAACCCTGAACTCTAGCTTGGAAGACATTACACTATATCTGCCTGTCTGTCTGCTGGGGCTATCTGCCTGTCCATTTCTCTACAGGGTTCTGGGTCTGTCTGTCTGTCTGCAGAGTGCTGGGTTTACCCGTCTCTCTACCAGTCTGTCTGCTATATGTCTGTCTCCCTGTGTCTATCTGTCTAAACTGTCTGCAGAGCTCTGGGTCTACCTGTCTGTCTGTCTGCAGGGTTCTTCTGGGTCTCCCTGTCTACCTGTGTGTCTGTCTATGTGCAGGGTTCTGGGTCTGTTCTCCCATGGGTTCCTGGCAGGGTATGCGGTGTGGAACATCGTGGTGGTGTACGTGTTGGGAGGAGACCAGATGACAAGACTACCTAACCTGCTCCAGCAGTACCACCCCCTCGCTGTCCCTGCCCAATCACTGCTCTACCTGCTGCTGTCAATCAGCACAATCTCTGCCTTCGACAGGTGACATATCTACCACTGATGTATGTGTCTCGTTCTCTCTCTCCTACCTCTGTGTGTGTACGTCTCATATCACTCTCTCTGTATGTTTCTGTCTCTCATCCTCTCTCCTACCTATGTGCCTATGTCTCTCGTCCTCTCTCTCTAGGGTTAACCTAGCTAAAGCTTCCATGGCTCTAAAAGGATTCTTCTCTCTGGACCCAGCGACCCTCGCCTCATTCAGTATGTAGTAGTAATACAAAATCTAATGTAATACTAATACAGTATGTAGTGCTTCCTGTTCCTGTTGCTGTAACGCCAAACAATTATTTACATTTACATTTAGGGCATTTGGCAGACGCTTTTATCCAAAGCGACTTACAATAAGTCGACATTTGTCGAGGGAAAAAACAATATATCGCTGATGGTGCAGTATAACTTGAATAGAACAAGTTTCAAGCACTCTTGATTGTTAGGTCAATAGAACAAGTTACAAGTTTATAATTGCTAGGTTGACCCCTTACTGTAAAACAGCAAGGTAGCCTAATTATCTTACATATCTTGGAATATCCAAGATAGAAATAAACAGTCAGTGCTAATCTGGTTCATGAACACTAAATTTAGTTTTGATTATAGGTGCTGTAGGGACACCGGGAGACCTATAATTAGATATAATTAAGAGCTATAATTTGAGTGTAATTTATAAGGAATGCCATAGCCATCTGTCAGCTATTAGCCAGTGAAATGTGAAATCATAAGATTGGTCTAATTCAGTTGCCTGAGGGCAGGCTGACCAGAGTGTTAACTGGGACAGAGCATACAATTATCCATGGAGTAAAAACATTTTCTAATGTAGGCCTGCAATACTTGTTCTGAAATAATCTTCAATGTAACATAAACTTCATTAAACAAAAAGATCTCCTGAATTATACAGAATAATGGGAGGAACACATCTGAAATAATGCAAGACTTAGAACTTGTCCATGTCCATGCCGGGGTAGGTAGAGTTCACCATCCAAGTTTGACAATAATGACCGCCTGCCAGTGGTGTATTAAAAACATCACACATCTCAATAGCAGCTTATGGTTATTATTCAGAGTTCACCTGGACTCTTTCGACAAATGTGTCACTTTTTGTCGCTTTGGATAAAAGCGTCTGCAAAATTCCCTAAATGTAATGTAAATGTTATGCAGTTTGAATGTTGTTTTTTCAAGTTATACATATATTTGATATTTCACAGATATTCACACTCTGAAATAGCACTAAAGACGCAATCACTGGTATGAGTCCCATTGTGTCTAGCGGTTTATACCTGCCCAGGAGACAGCCCAGGCTCCAAGCGAAACCGTCAGTGTGGGTGTGTTTGTTTCCAGTGTATTTCATCGCTCTGATCCTGTCTCTGTCAACAAATGACCAGTGACAGAATCAACCTCTACCCCTCAGCCAATCACACGCTCTGGTGAGACACTGCTCTTTTCTCCTTTCCTCTTGTCCTCTCCTCCCCAACCTCTCCTGCTCACTTTCTCCTCCTCTCCTGCTCACTTTCTCCTCCTCTCCTATCTTCTCCAACAAATAACAATGAACTCTTTCCCCCAGGCCTCCAGGGGTGGAGCAGCAGGTTCTGCAGCCGTGGATGGTGGTCAACATGGTGGTGGCTCTGCTGGTGGGTGTAGCGTGGACCTTCATCTCCACCCACCCCGAGGTGGACTACACCGAGGGTAGGAGCTAGCACATTGTAGCACACAACAATAACATAATCAAATCAAACCAAATGTAGTCTAATATAATCTAATAATTAAAATTGAATCATTAAATGACATAGTATAGTATTTTATCATACATGTGTGTATTTTGGAGGGTGGTACTGTATATTTAGTGTACAATATGTAGTATTTGTAATACGTTGTCTTCCAGACTTCTTGATGGCCATGGAGGTGGAGAGCTACCCCAGAGCTGAAGAACATTTTTTGTTTCTGATCCATTACTGATACTGGAATTTTAAGTATCTGCTGATACCCATACTGATCCATATATCATTTTTTAAATGTTTTATTCATTTAAATGGACTGCATTTATTTAAATGGACTGCATTTATTTCCTTGTTTTCTCTCACTATGCTGTTGTGGCAAACAAATGTACCCTTTGGGGATTAATAAAAAGTATTTTGTGGCATGTGTGTGGTTGGTGGCTGGTTTGGTTTGGCCTAATTGGTTTGGCTGGGTGAGACTGCTTAAACCAGCCACCAACCACACACATGCCACATATTTACTTACTTCATTATATACACACATATGCAACATAATACAAACTTACATTCCACACTACAGACACTGATTTAACATAATTAACATTAACCACTAAATGGCTTCGCCTGCAATACGCTCTGCCTATGCGTGTATAGGCTGCTTTCCACTACATGACTTTTAAAGTCGGGCCAACTTCGGCAGTACACACTACAGTCTTGCCTTGCTGTCGACTCAACTCCAATTTGGCCGAATGTTAAATCAATATAAGATTATATGTAAATTATATATGTTATGTCTATCTTCAACCTACCAAAGTTCTCCCACGTGACCCCTCTCTTCCGTGACCTCCACTGGCTCCCTGTAATCGCTCGTATCAAGTTCAAGACTTTGGTGCTGGCCTACAAGGCTGTCAGCGGAACTGCCCCCACCTACCTCCAAGCACTGGTCAAACCTCATGCCCCAGCTCGAAAAATAAACAAACGTCGCTCCACCAAATCACAACTCTTCTCTGTCCTTACACCACAGTGGTGGAACGACCTCCCGACAAGTCAGGACAGCAGAATCACTAACCATCTTCCGCAAGAGACTTAAGACCCGCCTATTCAGAGTTCACCTGGACTCTGAATAGCTTCACCTTCTACCCACCTCTCCTCCCCAACCCTCTCCCACCTAACCGACCAATGCTTGAATCCCACCCCTCCTGGATCCCTAGCACTTCCATGTTTATATGTCCTGCCACTTTGTAGGATCCTGTATGCTGGTATGTCCCGGTACTTGAAATAATGCTTGTGTAGCATCTTATCCTGGCTACCTGCTGTTGTACAGTAAGGAGTCAACCTAGCAATTGTAAGCTTGTTCTATTGACCTGGCAATCAGGAATGCTTGTAACTTGTTCTATTCTAATTGTGCGGTACCTTCAGCGATATTGTTGTCTCCCTCTTTCAACAAATGTGTTACTTTTTGTAAGTCCCTTTGGGTAAAAGCGTCTGCCAAATGCCCTAAATGTAAATGTAAATGTAAGAACAGAGTGACTGAAACCTTGAAAATGCACGGGAGTAACCAAAACAGTTTGATGCAGTTTCGATGAGCTAAGAAAAAATCACAAAATGCGCTAACAATGGGATCAAATAAAACCGTAAGTGTGTCGAAGAATGTACTATTGAAGTGTATGTGTGCTGCAATCTGATTGGTTTAAACGTATGACTGTTGTGTGTGCTTATGCACCAAACGGCAGTTTGGAGTATCCAGCCTTCTTGGAGTCTCTGGGTGGCACCCTGGAAAGGGTTCCATCCGGAGACTCCATAGTTGTACTGGGGGACTTCAACGCGCACATGGGCAATGATGGAGAAACCTGGAGGGGTGCACGAATTGCACAGAACTAAAATCCGGAACAATTGTGTCCCACCAGTGGTGAGATCGTGGGTGTGCCCAGACAATAGGCGACCTCCGCCTTGCCATGAGCCGCAAGACTACCTGCAAAGATAGAAATCGGTATATCATTAATTAATTAGATTTGTTTAGCTGCAATGTGATAGATACCAGTAGTCGATGCTAGATAGCTAGCTATATCTACCTAGCTAGCCAACAGTTCACGTAACGTAAGTTGCCTGCAATATACATGTAGGAATATACATCGGTACAGGAATAACTTCCTGTACCGATCTTTAAATTATTTATTACAGCGGATTTGAAGGAGCCTCCAGCTGAAAACAATCTGCTGTCTGACCAGTAGGTCATGGGATTATTGCACTTGCCACAACAGACTGGTAAAACATATGTAACATCTCGCTGCGCACATTAAAGGACCTAAGCGTCCTCAATAAATAGAGTCTGTTCTGCTCCTTCCTGTTGACAGCCTCAGTGTTACTTCCAGTCCAGTCTGTTGTCAAGGTGGACACCCAGGTATCTGTAGACCTCTGGAGGAAGTGGAGGTGGAAGAACAAGGCAGGATGTCTTCCACAGCACTGGAACCTTCCCCTGGCTCAGGTTGAAGAGGTTCTGCAGAATCCTGTATAGTTGGTATAGGGGTGGGCAATATGGCCCTAAAATAATATCACGATATTTCAGAGTATTTCTGCAATAACGATATTCTTGACGATATGATAAAACACTGAAAAATATTTTATTATTCATTTCAAGAACTTACAATTGAAGAAGAAGAACATAAAATACAACAAAATAAAGTGTGTGAGCATAAACGTAACAGTTTGCCTTCAGTAAAAAGTAAACAAAAATGATCTCTGTTGTTAGTTTGTAAACAGCAACACAGTAACACAGTAACACAGAGTGAGATTCAGATTCTGTATAAAATATAAATAGTACCACAAAATAAAATCAACCACAAATCAAAGTGCAAATAACAGTTACCAAATAAACAAATTACCCTTGAATCTTCAGTGCATAAATGCAACTAGTGGATAAAAGAAAACATTGTAGTTCTGCTTGACCATAAGTCCGTCGAGGTCGAGGCGTAGTAGTCTGCAGAAGACGGTGACTACCTTACCACAGTACTCTTCATACATGTCCGGGAGTGCTGTCTTTGAAAATTATTTTCTTGTAGGGATGCTATATCTAGGGTCCAGCTTTTTAATAATATAATATCTTTAGCCAAACAAAATGTGATGGCTTTGGTAATTTCTTTCCAGTGTCTGCTTTTTTTCTGTTGTACGGAGTACAACTTGCAAAAGATCCGATCTTTTACGTTTACATTTAGGGCATCTGGCAGACGCTTTTATCGAAAACTTTTGTAACCAAACCACTTCCATACTACTGACGTCGCTCCCCTTTTTGGAACTAGCTCCTCCACTGCGGAGCCAGCGGTGGAGCCGCTTTCAGCCATGCTTGCCTGTTGTTGCTGTGCGTAACGGTATTACGTCAACACGTCCGCATGCCTGTTGTTGCTGTGTGTAACGGTATGACGCCATTACGTCAACAAGCTGGAATATTGCCATTATCACGATATGAATTTTTTGTATCATATAAAAAATTATACTGGTATTATCGTGAACGATACGGCACAGCCCTAGTCCGCACAGGCCAAAGATCATCGAAGAGGTGTGAGAGGGAAGCAGCTGTGGGGGCAGGGAGTTTGTGGGGGTTAGGGTTAGGTCTGTGCCCCCAGGCACACAGACCCCACAAGCCCACACATCCAAGCCCACACATCCTAGCCCACACATCCTTCATGCTGTTTTGCTGGAGCTTGTTCTCCAGCTTTTGCCGGTATATCTCCTTGCTCTCCTTCAGTCTCACTTTCCGCTCCCTCTGCACACTCCTTGGTAAATCTCTGTCCCCCTCCCTGAAGGCTCTCTTCTTCCTGTTCAACAGTTCCTTCATGTCACTGGTGATCCAGGGTTTATTGTAGGGGAAGCATCACACTGTCTTGGTGGGTATGATATTATCTACACAGAACTTAATGTACTCTGTTATGCAGTCAGTCATGGAGTCATTTCCATTGGCCTCACAGAGTACATCCCAGTCTGTGGAAACACCCCTGCAGAGTCTCATTTGTTTCCTGTGACCATCTCCTGGTCACCGGCTGTTGCTGGATAATAGGTGTATATGTTGGGGTAAAGTATGAAGTTGTGATCTGATCTGGGGAATCTCCAGAAATTGCTATGAAGGCGTTCGGCATCTGCAGCAGTAAAACCCGGACTGGATTTTCTGACTGACTGAACTGACTGACTGACTGTGAGTGTACAAATTATTTATTTTACTTGAAGGTTTTTGGTTTTTCTTTGAGAACTGAATTTACCTGAACTAAAAAAAAGTGTGTTTGGGACTGTGTGTTTTTGTGTGAAAAGTATTTAAATATAAAAATATTTTGGTTTTGCACTGAAATTTCATGTTTGTGTTGTTCTTATTGGGTTTATTTGCAGTATATGGTCATTCAATGTGAAGGGTTTACATTTTGAGTGTACATTCCTTTGTGAAGTTTGATTTAAGTTTTTAACTACCCGACTGACTTATCTTAAATGCCAGGAGAGAAACCTGGCTGGCACCCCTAATCAAATAATACATTTAAAAATAAAGAACACCGAAAGGCAAACTGTCACAGGCTACAGAAACACTCCTTCACAGTAACATGTCCAGGATTACACCATCTGTTGTTCACAAGCACCGCAATCCCCCCTCCTTTCCGGCATGTGTTCCTTCAGCCATGTCTCAGTCCATCTTATTCTCCAGGGACCTCACATTCTCCATGACAATCGAGGGAAGGAATGATTTGAATGACCTCCTCCTTGCTCTCCATATGGCATCCCCAGCGTCTCCTCTTCAATTCCTCAGGGATCTGGGGTGCGGCGCTGGGCAGTAGTGTGGTTTTTGAGAGTGCAGCTCAGCTCAGACTGGTCCTTAAGTCGTACCGGCGCACTATGTGCTATCCCTTTGAGACCCTACTACTTGTAGGTTCTTTCCCTCCCACCGTGCGCATTCAGTATGATCGTATGGGTTTGGAAATGGAGGTTTTGGTAGGTGAGTGAATTTGGGGTACTGATACCATGCATTATCTTGTAGTCTCGCATCATAATAGATATCCGTTTTTTGTTTGGGGTCAATTTGTTGTCGGGGCACAGCTAGGCATTTTATCCTTACATAATGATACCATTCTTTTATGTCTATCTCCCAAGCCTCGTTTCCAACATGAATGTTTACTTTACTATGTATTTGGACTAGAGTTGTGACTGTTGAACCCTTCTGTATATGCACACTGTTCTTCTGAACATTTAACCTCAATTATAGTTGAGGCCTTGATGTTGCATTTTCCGTCATTGTGGGTACCTATTATATTAGTTTTTGTTGATGTTAGAACGAGAATGCTTTGTGCACAAGACTGTAGCAGTTCCTCTTGCCACACTTGGACGCTGAAGCTTTTATTCAGTTTGCTCACACACACAAGTCCAATGCCTATGAAAGCCCAGCCAATCTGTGCCTAATAAGAGGGAAAATGGATTGCATTTATATGGCACTTTTATCCAAAGCGCTTTACATTGCCTCACATTCACACATTCATACACCAATGGTGGTGTCAACCATGCAAGGCAACAACCAGCTTGGTGGGAGCAGTTAGGGTTGGTTGTCTTGTTCAGGGACACCTTGACACTTAGCTAGGGGGAGCCAGGGAATCGAACCAACAAACTTCCAGTTGCCAGACAACCACTCCGGCCCACGATGCCTCTAACAATGCCCATTGCTGTTTTTGGTGGATCAGAGTCTGACCACTCTGATGGTGGTCCAGTTGGCCACAGCAACAGCACTCCTGTCCCAGCATTTGAGGCAGTCCCCGCGGGGCTCCGGGACCTAGGCCAAGACTGGGTCGCTCCTTAGATGATACCGGCGGAAGACGTGGAGCGGCTGGGCTGGCTCATTCGTAGGTCTCCTCCCGGCTGGGAAGTGCCACCCAACGCCCAAGCCCCTGGCTCGATCCTCCTGGGGACATGGTGGGAGGGAAAGATGGTCCTCCGCCAATGGCCACTGCGAGGGTGGCGGCCTGGGGTCAGGAGACCCACTCAGATGTTGCTGGGGGAAGCCCTCAGAGGAGCTCCTCCAACACCACGTCCTCCAGCATTTGTTGCTGGGTTCACTCCTCTGGGAGCAGCCACTAGCCCACCGCATCCAGCAACCGATGGGCGAAGGTAAACAGGTGGCTGCCCTTCTCCCACCGCAGCTCCCGGAATCGCCGTTGTTGTCCTAGGCGATCGACGAGCAGCTCAGCGGCCTACCGGCGCACGGCCGCCGGTAGGCCGTGCGCCGCAGACAGGCCGTGCATCGCCAACAGGCTGTGCGGGTCTGGGACTACAGGTATTTCTGTGTGTACTGCAGTTCACTATGCGCAGGTCATGTACCAGATGACACCAAGAACAACCATATCCTCCCTAAACATCATTATTTAGAGCATTACCTTGTTATGATTCACCTCTTTGGGCCTCTTGTCCATAAGTGGACAATCAGGTTTGAAGTGAAACATAGCAAAGATTAATGTCCACATTGCAAAAAATGTGTCTCACAATGGTATGAACTACAACAAAGAACAACAAAAAAGATTGTTGTCCACAGGCAATCATTTGGTCTTCCTGAGTTTGCTGAAATTCTACAGATCTGTATTTTGCAAGCAACATACATTTTATTGTGAAAAAGTTATCTGCTTGGTATAGAGAACACTTTAGAGCTTTTCAACTTGTGAGCGAGGTGGCTCTGATTGAGCATGGGGAACTGGTTGATGACTACCCGTTAGCTGCCTATTCAATGGGAGGCATGTGGCTGGATACCCTGAAGAGACACACTAACTTATAGTGTGTAACAAAACAGAAGTGATATTTCCGCATATCCCCCCCAACATCACATGGCACAGTAAGTCGTAAAATCATGCACCGCAGTAGGGCTGCAACTTGTGATTCTGTTTTTATTATCTATTGAATATTTTTCAACTAATCATCAATCATTACTATATAAATATATATATATATATATATATATACACACAGTATATATGTATATATAATTGGTGTCATTACGAATGTATTATAAGTGCATCTGATCTATTTTTATTACAAAGTTTTCAACTAATGCTTTTTAAATGTGTATTATTGTTTAGGTCTACACAATGAGCCAACCCATAAGACTGAGGATGATCCTTTGTGAAGATGATGCCAAGAAGCTAATTCTGCCAGGGGGGATTTCAGAGTGATACCAGACTCCATAGGAATTGTGCCAGACAATTAAGACAAGTTTGGGATTGCAACAAGATTTCGGCTTCAGTATCAAGATGCTGATTTTGGAAATGAGTTCATGAACCTGTTGGTGATCTCCGAAATAAATAAGACAAAGCAATAATAATAAAAATGACCTACTTGATCTACTTGTAAAGTTCTGCAGAAGGAGATGATGCAAGGATGCGCCAACCTCTAGCAGTCCCGGGCAGATTCCTTATCAATCTCCTCAGTCGACACAGATGATGCAGAGCCCATTTCATTTCCAGGTTCATCGCTGTTGATTTGGCTAAGTGTTTTCACAGTCCCTTCTTTCAGCAATGATGCTGAAGTGCAACGTGAAAAGGCCAATGCTGAGTACATTGCTGGTGGAAGTAATTTGAACCCCTCACCAAAAATGTAATCCCACATTTTGGAATGACTGTCAGAAGAAATGATCAGATTCAAAGCCTACCCAACTGACAATTTACAGTTACATTTAGCAGACGCTTTTATCCAAAGCGACTTACAAAAAGGTAACACATTTATCGAAAGAGGGAGACAACAATATATCGCTGAAGGTAGAGTGCAATTAGAATAGAACAAATTACAAGCATTCCTGGTTGCCAGGTCAATAGAACAAGTTTGCAAACTTACAGTTGCTAGGACAATGGAACCCGGGAACCAGCCCTGACATGTTGCACCATGCTGGACTTGAACCCACAACCTTCTTGCTGTGAGGCAACAGTGCTACGCACTGAGCCACCGTGCCCTCTTGCATGAGTCTTGGAAAGACTCATGCATACTAGGCCGATGAGAAACTTACAGATTGTCTGAAGTTGTAAGATAAGAAAGCCCAGATACCCTAGCCATCTTGCCAACAAGTCGATGTGACCCTGGTGCACCTGTGATTGCCCCAACTAGTGCTTAGCAAAGAACTGTGCCCATGTTATGTATGCTCCACCCTGTAACTGTAAGAACTGTGTTTCAGACAATTGTTTTTCAGATCACTTGTTGAAGATCTTTTGATGCAAAAGTGGGGCAGCTGGAAAGAAAACCAGACAGATCATGATGGCCATCTCCAAGGTTTGTATTCAAATGGGTAGACGTATGCTTATAAAATACTTTTTATGCCCTTGTTACACAGTATATAGGTTTTCACTTAAAAAAACGTCATCAGGTGATTATACTGATAAACCTCAGCTTCAGATAGATGAAGTCATTTGGAATGGAATATATTCCATTCCATTAAATATATGGAATGGAAAGAATTAGAAAGGGGTATACAACACACAAATATTTGTAATGATCCTCGTGTTATAGTGAGACCTAAACACTGACTTGAAGTTATCAGTCAACTATATCTTATGAACTGATATTTATATAATCAGTTATTATATTTTATTTGTTCTCTGTTTCTTTGATTAGTTATTTCATTTTGTTTGTCGTTATGGGAGAATTTTATTATACATTTAAGAGAATTATAATCACGATCTTGCCTGGTAATGCTATATGAATGAAATATGTGTGGAGAAAACACTGAGGGGTGACTCATACTTTTATGTCAACAACTTTTTCGTATCACCAATATGTAGTCTCCCAAGGCAAATGATGAAGTATACATTAGGGGGAAGGGAGCTAGGAGTTGATTTCTGGAATGCGGTCTGAAGGCCGGAGGTTGTCTGTGTAGAGAAGGCCGTATATTATAACGAGCTAAGATGGAGTCTGAACATATACGATCTTAAAAGGAGATAAACATTGGGAAGCCTACTCTTGGATATGGTTGGCTGAAAGTAAAGAATACATAGGATGATTTGGTTGGTTAATGTTTGCGGGGACGGATCCAAAGAAGAGAAGATCATGAAAGGTAAAGTTTGAGTCTAGGGAGGGAGCTCTTTGGCAAACCAGCTCAGACTCTTATGTTGCTTGTTTCAAGTGGTAATAAAAGTCTTATAACTTCAACACTTCAGCTTCTCGACCTCTCTTAATTTTTAAAGTATTTAAGTGTTGTTTTTTCCACAACATCGTATGCTCTGTAGTTATATAATTTCTTAAAATGTCAATAATAATAATAATAATAATAATACATATTATTATCCATAGATAATATAGAGATAGCTGCGCGTAGAGCTGTGGTGGTCAAGGATGAACACTGCACACACCTGCTCATTATAGGTATGAATTTTGTGACTGCCTGCTGGGATGCACTCTTTAAATGGCCTGGACAGTTTGCTCTCTCCCGACAACAGATGCAAAGCCAGAGAGTTTGGAGGGATGCCTTCGCGGCCTGCCGACACATTGATGCCACTGTGGCAGGAGACAGGCTGTTGGGGTATGTGTGGTCAGTGGTATGGCGCAATATACAAGAAAAATCTCCTTCAGCATAAGGTGAGGTTTTTGGGCCATGTGGTGGACCAAGACGGGGTAAGGCATAAGATCTCTGCTGTATTAGACTGGCCGGTCCCTTCCACTGTAAGGCAAGTGGGAGCCTTTTTAGGACTAGCTGACTACTATAGACGTTTTGTGGCCCGTTTTGCGAAAATTGCAAACCCCCTGAATACACTATTGACAGGCATTCCAGCTGATAAAAAGACTCGGAAAGTTCAGTGGTCGTCCTTAGCGCCAAACATATTTTGATACCGTGAAAACTGCATTGACGCAAGCACCTATTTTGGCGTATGCTGACACTCTCCCTTATACAGTCTACACAGATGCCAGCATCTAAGGGTTAGGGGCCGTTTTGGTCCAAGAGCGGCAGGAGTGCGTAATAGCTTACGCAAGCCGAAGCCTACATCCAACTGAACGGAATGATGTAGTGATTGCTCCAGCCACTCACCTTCGAGATTATATATATTTATATTTTTGTTTGATTTGGAAATAGACTATATGACTGGGGCACAATTCACAGTATTTACTGATAACAATCCTGTTGCTCATCTACATGGCTTGTCTCTGTGCGGTGGAACAACACTGGGCTTGCTCAGCTTGCCTCTTTTAACTACAACATAAAGTACCACTCTGGTAAGAGAAATGTCAATGCCGATGCACTGTCCAGGTTTCCAGTCACCCCCATGCCTGCAGAGACTTCAGACCACGAGTGTGATATAGGGATGAGTGGACAGTACAGCAGCCATTGAGCTAGCTCCTGGAGGAGAAGAGGAGTGGGACAGCAGCGAATGGGAGGAAGCACAAGCCAGTCTCAGACATACAAGTGTTTAAGGTATGTGGAGAGACACACTACACCTAAGGGACCAGAGCGCCATGTCCAGTCCCATAGAGCGCAGAGGTTGCTGCAACAAGGAAAACAGTTCAAGGTTTGTGGTAAAGTACTGTGCCGTAGGGTGACTGACCAACACACCCATGCAGTGCACCAGATTGTGTGTCCAAGCTCCAGGTGCCAAGTGGTCTGGAGGAAATTCCACGAGACTGCTGCTCACACTGGTGTGGACAGGACCCTATATCGCATAAGGCAGTGGTTCTACTGGCCTGACATGGAGGGGAAGGTACGTCATTTCCATCAGGGCTGTGTTGCCTGCAGCCTGTAAGGGAGAATTTTACTATACATCTAAGGGAATTATAACTACAATCTTGCCTGGTTTTGCTAAATGAATGAACTAAATGTGGAGGAAACACTAAGAGGAGACATATGCTTTTGTGTCAACTACTTTTATTATGTGCCACCAGTAAAAGTAGCTTTGGGGGAAACAGATGTGCCTTAGGATCTGTGAATCTGGGAAGAGACACCTAATCATCAAAGGACAAGCAGCCATGGGTGTGACCAGGCCACAGGGGGTCTGGAGAAGCAGATACAGGTGTTAAAGATAAGCGAAGACAATAGAGGAAGAAGAGATGGGGGATAACTCCAGGAGGTGGCCTGGAGTCCATAAAGGGTAACTAGTTAAGATAGTTAGAGAGTTGTGGGGGAGTATCCCCTTGACTGTTATTTTTTGAATGTGAAGATGCATGGAATGTGATTGGTCAAGAGTTGGGGGATGGCCCA
>OMKP01083935.1:0-12959 GCA_900302375.1 Bathygadus melanobranchus | reverse complement strand
AAATGTTTCATTTGAGCGGTGGCCACGCTTTTGTCTGTGCTAACAGATGCCAATTGTGGGCAAACACCTTTGCTCATTCATACACGCATGCATGCACGCACAGACACAGCATTGCAGGTGCACGTACATGGTCGGTGATTGTTGTTGTTTGTCTGTGCATTGCTAATCTTAAGCGTCCTTGAAAACCTAGACGATAGGAATATCCAAGACTATAGTCTTGGATGTAAATGTAAATGTATTGTAAATGTAAATATAGTGGATCCTGTTAGTGTGGCGCTAACTGGACAGCCAAGACAATAGTGGATCCTGTTAGTGTGGCGCTAACTGGACAGCCAAGACAATAGTGGATCCTGTTAGTGTGGCGCTAACTGGACAGCCAAGACAATAGTGGATCCTGTTAGTGTGGCGCTAACTGGACAGCCAAGACAATAGTGGATCCTGTTAGTGTGGCGCTAACTGGACAGCCAAGACAATAGTGGATCCTGTTAGTGTGGCGCTAACTGGGCAGCCAAGACAATAGTGGATCCTGTTAGCGTGGCGCTAACTGGACTGCCTGAAACCTGTAGTCTTCCAAGAGGGTAAGCGGCCTCAGCATCAGATCCACCACTCTGCAGGCTCTACAGGGTCTACAGGGTCTGCAGGCTCTACAGGGTCTACAGGGTCTGCAGGGTCTACAGGGTCTAGAGGGTCTGCAGGCTCTACAGGGTCTACAGGGTCTGCAGGGCCTACAGGGTCTACAAGGTCTGAACGGTCTTCTTTTTTTCTGTGCCACTCAAACGCATCATGTAGATGATGAAGGTCATATCAGACCGTGCTTTTCCCATATTTCATGTATTCTTCTCAAGGAAATTGGTTTTTGCAGTTATTTTCTGTCGTAATCTTGTATGGACTCTGAGTCAGCTGGAGGAACAAGGCTAACATTAATACTGGGTCCTAATACCTATTCATGACCAGTATTGTCATGGTTACTTCACTAGTTTAGTAAAAAGGTCTTCCGGTCTAGACAACAATGCTCGGTACTCACCACTCCTGTATGTATTGGACGAGCACGGCAAGACCAAGCCCCCCCACCCCGAGCATGAAGGAGCGTCGACCCCAAGGCTCTAAAGCCCTTTAAAAACAGCGTTCTTCTGGAGTGAACAGATTGTGTTGTTTGCCAACGGGGCCGCGGCTGCTGCTGCTGCTGCTGTAGTGGTGATCTCTGTACTGCAAAGCATGGAGGGGTGACGTGATAAGTCTGTGTGTATTGGTTGTCAGGGGCTGGTCGCATGTGAGCCGATTCCTCCAGTTTCCCTGTGTTTTGGCATTGCCACCATTCTCATCCATAACCGTCCCTTCTAACCGTGCTCTCTGTCAGCACCTCACCGGTCAACTGCATGCATGTTTAGCTGCGGATGTAGGTTTTGCAGACTGAGTGACAGGGCTGGACTTGGAGCTACATGGCCTGTGTGTCCTCAGAGAGAGAGAGAGAGAGAGAGACATTATATTTTCTCTAAGAACGTAGCACTGCATGGGCATGTGACTTCTTAGTCTATGTAGGTCATCCTTTGACTTGTGTGTCTTCAATTCCTTCCTGTCGACACATTTCGTGTCCCATTATTGGCAGGGGAGTCAGATACGAATAGCGGAAAGAAAGTATTAGATTCAGCATTCACGTGTGTGTGCGTGTGCGCACGTGTGTATAAAGTATGCATAACTCATTGCTGCTACCTATTCCGAGGTGAGACGCGTGGAATCACCTTGAAAATCATTTCCTGTCCCTCCCAAACGAATCGACGACACAACAGAAGCCTCCCGTCATCTGCAGTCCATGGGAGGCGTCTTCCTAATGATCATCTAAGCACTTTGCTGCAGACGGTGAGGTTTCAATAAGCCCTCTCATATCGCCTGTCACAGCCCCCTGTACCCCTCTTTGAAACACTTACCGTGTCACACGCACACACACACAGCGATATGGCAGAGAGGCATATGTTCGCCATCGGTCGAGGGACAGGGTGTAGTGCGGCTTTATTGGGAACGAATCTGTGCCCCAAAAGCAACCAACGTGCCATCTGCTTGAATGTGTGCCCACAGATTACGGCGTGTGGCTTATGTCTGTGTTTGCGTAGCCCGCTGCTCTCTCTCACGATGGTGCGAAGGGGAAGTGTGGTGGTGGGTGGAAGGAGACGTGTGGGGCGGCGTGACACGGCGTGATGCGGCTCACTGCAGGGATTAGCACTCAGGACAAACTTATTGAGAAATAGCTGGATAACAAACATTCATTTTGTAAACATTTATTAATTTCAATATTTGTCTTTTTTTTGGAATCAGGTTTCTCTAAATGATTTGGAATCTATTTTTGTGAGTACTGTAAGGATGTTTGGCAATTATATGTAGTGTGTATGATGATTTTTACAGAATATAGTGTGTGTTTCTGTGTTCTCTTTCATGTTGTTCAAGTGTAGCTAGCTAGTATAGTGCTCTGCGCGTCGACTGGGATTGCTCACAATGGGTTACAATGCTTGATTCTGCAAATATGAATACGTTTCTATTTCTAGAGACAAACGGCTGTCAGAACTTCAGCTGCCGCTCAATGGCAGATGCTGACATCACAAAGCCCTACATTCTCTCTCTCTCTCTCTCTCTCTCTCTCTCTCTCTCTCTCGGGTGTTCTGTCGTCTGTGTGTCTTTCTTTGTGTGTGCTGTCAACCTAACACATCAGCTAACTCGCATGAGCTTATCTTAACAACCTCTCTGCCTCTCTATATCTCGCACACGCACATACACACACAGACACACACACACACACACTTTATCAAAATACAAAACAGGTATAGGTATACCCATGTGTTTGTGACATCACACTTGGTCTGGGTGATATGGCCAAAATCTTCTATCCCAATATAGGTTGTTTAATATCTCCATAACGATAGATACCAAGATATAGCATGTTTTCTGGTCATTTCTGGTAATTCCTTTTATGCAAAATAACCACATGGTAAAACCTATTTTTGGATACTCCTGTATGCACAATGAGCTTTTTGATAAATAATCATCAGTAATGTGGATATAATGACTAGTGGGTACAAATAAATAATAGAACAGTTAGAACAGTTCAGAAAATGACATCACTTTACTGTAACGCAGCCTTTAAAACCAGGAAAAGACGACACTTATACCATATCACAATATCACGATATCCCAAATCTTAAGACGATATCTAGTCTCATATCACGAAATCCATATAATATTGATATATATATATATATCACACTTGATATTGTCATGGCCCATGGTGTTAAAGATTAAATTGATTGATTCTGCAGAAGACATTCGATCATCGTTCGACGTTGTCTTGAGGCTACGGTTCTTGTCTTTGCCAAGGTTGTAGTTGATAAGTGATGCTTACAATTTGTAGATGCCCCACAAAATGTTTCACCAAATATTTGCTCTCCAGTGTTGCAAAAAATGTTTTTTTTAGAATGTTTTTTCTCAACAAGCAATAACTGTGTGAACTGATTTGCAAAAGTACAAAACTGTTTTTGTTGTGTGCCAACACACCAAAAGCCAACCCAGTCAGGGTTCCCCTCAACTATTTGAGAAAGAGGAATCCTACCATTTTTTAAGCTTCAACTTTTACATAATCAAACCATAAAATACACAAACAATTGCATTCAGTAAAATGCTCACGCTTCAGTGCCACAGTTTGAAGTGGAGGCGAGTGATTTTATTGGATTATTGTGTGGATATGGTGGTGGGACTTCTCAAAAGTACAGTATTATTTCAAAGTACCCTCATATTCAGTGATTTGTCACATCGATGTAAAAAGACATGAATAAAATCCTCATTGGACTTCATTAATTAGTGACAAATTACCTCTTGCCCTCTCCTCCGATTTCTTCTGCTCTCTCTCCCCCATCCCCTCTCCTCTCCTTCCCTCCCCTCCCCCCTCCTCTCCTCCCCCTCGCTCCTCTCCTCCCTTCTGCCTCCCCTCTCTCCTCTCCTCTCCCTGGGCATTTCTGTTGTATAGTTCCTGAGACATAGGCCTCCTTATTGGGATCTATAACCACATCTCTAAGCCACACTTGTCTATTGATTAGCCACACATACAACACATGTGTAGTTGTTTAATGGGTGTCCTGTTATGTGTGTGTGGTGTGGCTGTAGCATTTAGGCAAGTCATTTGAATTTTTGGAATCTAGAAAGTAGGCCTAAGTTCCATTGACTGTTCAGTGCTTATGGGCATGTATCTACTCAGTCCAACTGAAAACGCTTCTGGGGACAAATATGTCATTTTACCAGCTCTGCGCACGTAGGCACACACACACACACACACACACACACTCAGACACACACACACACACACACACATACACACACTTGCACATACTGCCTTCTAACTGGAGTCCTACTGTTTTTTCAGTGTCAACTTTGTCCATGGTTGCTGATATGGGGTTCAAGGTTCAGAAAAGCAATACCTGTATATGTATGTTTGGGGGCCTGCACACACACACACACACACACACGCACGCACGCATGCACACACGCACACACACACACACCATTACATCTCTAGCAGTCACTTTGACAGTCTGTGAGTGGACTGTGTGTGTGACATTTCCATGGTCAAATCGCACAATCCCCGACTGAGTCTCCCTCGTTTAGTAGCCCATTTTACAAACGACACACCCCGTGTGTGTATGTGTGTGTGTGTGTGTCTTGCCATTGCTGTTCATTTCCCAGCAGAATGCGGATTTTTTTGCATTTTTTGAAACGGTTTGTTTCTGTCACCCCTTCTGTTTCAACCTCGCCATGTATCCTTGCTCTCTGTCTCTGTGTGTGTCTCTCTCTCTCTGTATCTCTCTGTGTGTGTCTCTCTCTCTCTCGCTGTATCGCTCTGTATCTCTCTCTCTGTATCGCTCTGTCTGTATCTCTCGCTCTCTCTCTCTCTCTCTCTGTATCTCTGTCTGTCTCTCCCTGTATCTCTCTTTCTCTCTGTCTGTCTCTCCCTGCATCTCTCTCTCTCTCTGTATCTCTCGCTATCTCTCTCTGTATATATCTGTCTCCCTGTATCTCTCTTTCTCTCTGTATCTCTCTGTATCTCTGTCTGTATCTCTCTTTCTCTCTGTATCTCTCTGTATCTCTGTCTGTCTCTCCCTGTATCTCTCTCTCTCTCTGTATCTCTCTCTGTATCTCTCGCTCTCTGTATCTCTGTGTCTCTCTCGCTCTCTTTCAAATGGGAAGTACTACCCCCCCTGGGCTAGGTGTTGTGCATGTGTGTGTTTGTATGTGTGTGTGTGTGTGTATGTGTGTGGCTGTGTGTATGTGTGTACCACTGTGGTTGGAAACACACACACATGCATGCACAGACAGATAAACAGACAAACAGAGACACACACACACACACACACACACAGGTTCATTCCACCTCTGACTCCGGGCTAGGTGTGGTCAGTGGTTATGGTTATGGATATGGGGCGGGCATCTGGTGTCTGATCATCTCCACCAAGTGGAATACATCTGGTCGTTCATGGAGCACGTCACCTATATCTAATAGAATGGAACAGCCTCCCAAACCCCAGCAGCAGGAAAGAGAAAGCGTCACCTCCACCCCCCCCCACCCCCTTGAGCTAATGGCCGGTGATAGCACGGTGCGCTCCACAAACCGATTTAATGAAGGGTCAACCTTGCATAAAGTAGCGCACGAGAAAGAGGGAGAGGGAGAGAGAAAACCACAGGTGTAATTAGTTGGCCGAAGCGTTAAATCATTAGCAAGTGACGCTGCGATAATTAGCCGGGCTACGCCAGGCCAGCTAGCATGGTGTATTGGAACAGGAACGCGCCACACACGGCACTTTGTTATACGGAACAAAGGTAGATCCACCGTTTAGAATTTAACTGTGCTGTTTTTTTTGGTCACGTCCGTGAGTTTCATTACATTATTCGCATGGCTCCTATGGCTTTGCCTTTATATTTTGAAGCGTTGTGTAGGTCGTTCATTGTGTGTGTGTATTGCGGTTCTGAGAGCCAATGGCAGTTTGAAATGGTGTGGAACCAGAGTTCTGGTAAACACAACTACACCGGACGACAGCCATCAAACCACGGATACATTGATTATGACGGTCAGTGGTGCACAGGGCGGAATCAGAGAACTACAATGTAATGTCTCTCTCTCTGTCTCTCTCTCTCTCTCTCTCTCTCTGTCTCTCTCTCTCCCATTGACCCCCTGTCCGCTTCTTCACTCCTGTGCTCTCTTTACATAATTGAATACGCATCCAGAGATCCCTCCTCTGGCCTTACTTCTGCGCCTCCATTTCTCTCTCCCTCCCTCCCCCTGTCTCTCTCTCTGTCTCTGTCTCTCTCTCTGTTTCTCGCTCCTCTCTCTGTCTTTTTCCAGATGAGTGAAAGAGGAAAGAGGGAGAGAGTGTGCAAGAAAAAAAAAAGATCTCTCCCCGCCCCCTCCCCGCTCACCTCTCAATTTGATCTCCACTGGGGGCATCTCCTTCTCCTCTTGCCTACTCAGGGTTTCTCAGTGTCAGGAGGGATGTAAACGCTCACCTCACCTGCTTACCACTTCAGCCCATATGCATCCAACAGCAATAAAGCCCTCACCGTCGCTGAATGAGTTGCCCTGAATCGACAACATTCACGTGACCTTATTTATTTTCAACACGTCAACGAGCTGGGGATGTTTCCACCCCCAAACAATGTGACAGGATGACGAATATCCAATGGAAACTGCTAGACGACTGGAAATTGCGCAGCTAGACACACAACCACAGACTATACCAAGGTCTTGCCGTTGCTGCCATCGCCGCCACTCTGCTCCTCTGCTGTGACGCCTCCTCGCGAGCTTCCTGGCGGAAGATCAGCACGAACAGATGGGCTAACTAAGATGTCTTCCCCCACTCTGCAAGGCAAGGGGATAGTATAAAGTATATAGATAGTCTGCTCCAATCAAACCCAGCCAAGCCTGTGAAGAGGATATGAATCTCTGTTTTATTCTCATCACTGTAAAGTATTTGTTTGTCTGTGTAGGCATACTGTACTTTACAATTAACAATTAACTAAGTAAATACAATCGTTTGTTAATGGTGAAGTAAAGGCCATGTGTTGGGAGACATTGTTGCTGATGGACGACAGTGATTACAATTCCCAGTATTGCCCTCGTTAACATTTTGTTTGGCCAAATGTGGCACTGCGAGCATTTTTAGAGCTCGGTAGTTAAGTAATTACCTTTTGGAGACAATGGTGCCTCGGCCTGGTGTTCCCAGAGTGGTCAGAGGGTCGACCCGTCAATCTGCCCCCCATCCCCTTAGCTACTGCTGCTGACCATGGGCCGGTCAGTGTTGTCAGAAGAGTATGTCCGGAGCACTAACGTGTAATGTGGTTTGCTCTGGAAAACATATCGCTCTGAAATGTATTCTTATTGTGTTAGGGGACTGGCTGCTACCCGAGGGCCATTCATAGGGAAGCAGACGGGTCCTTTAAATCCACTTAGGCGCGGGTGAAGTCAGACCTGCATGCTTGTCGTCTCCCATTTCCCGTGTCTGTTGGCCAATGAATCGGGTTAGTGCATACAGGTTGTACAAACAAACAACATTTCCATCGACCCGCATCGGAGGTCAACGCGGGTGTTATTGGGTGCTTGGGCCGGGATTGTCCATAGGTCAAACGGTCTGTCACAAAACTACAGGAAACGCATATTATAGATTGAATATTCTTTCGACAAATGTAGTTATTCTAAGTCTCTTTGGATATTGTGAATCCCTTTTTGCATGTATGGATCTACAGACTAGTCACATTTATCTTATTAGCTTCCTGAAAAGGAGGTCTGTCTGTCTGTATGTATGTGTGTCCGTCTGTCTGCATGTCAGCCTGAAAGCCTTGAGTGCCCAAAGCACTTGAGTGCCCAAACCTACTCTCCTACTCTCTGAAAGTTCTTCCTGGGGACTGGAGCCTTTGCAGGATAATTAAAGCTTCTAGCTTGGGAGTTAAAGTTGATGACCAGACTGTGGGCATATTATGATATGCAGATGACATAGTTTTACCTGCCGAACATGGGAAAATATCTGCAGATTATGCTGAACATTGTCGCAGAATGGTGCTGGAAATGGAGACTAGTGACGAATCAAAACCAAACACAAATAATACATTTTAGACAAAGATCATTGGAGACAAGTTCAGGTGTGGAGCACTGGGATCTGTGCTGAACACAGTTACACAGTGTGGTAATCCATAGTTTCCATAGTTCTACACAACTCTAGAATCCATGTGTGTGTGTCCTGTGTCTGACTAGGCTTCTGCTGTCTGGGGTTTCCGTGGACATACAAGTTGTAACTGGGCATCACTGTGACTGGGCATCACAGAGCCATTCTGTTCTTTTTGGGAGTCCATACATTTACTTCACTTTTGGCCATTAGTGGAGATGCAGTGCAGACATGTCAAATGCTTGGGCTTTGGAATAGAATTGTGAAGATGTCTGATCAGAGGATCACTAAAAAGATATTTAATTGGGATTTCCCCCTGGGCCAATGAGTTTAAACCATTATCATTTATTGTAATTTATATTCCTGAGCAGGTTACTTATTATATCTATATTCAGGAGATTATGAGAAAAATGTTTGTCATGTATAGAGAAAAAATGGTCTGTTGGTATGGTCTAACTAACTAACTAGTGTGTAGCACCTTATCCTGGCTACCTGCTGTTGTACAGTAAGGAGCCAACCTAGCAACTGTAAGTTTGTAAACTTGCTCTATTGACCTGGCAACCAGGAATACTTGTAACTTGTTCTATTCTAATTGCAGTCTACCTTCAGCGATATATTGTTGTCTCCCTCTTTCGACAAATGTGTTACTTTTTTGTAAGTCGCTTTGGACAAAAGCGTCTGCCAAATGCTCTAAATGTAAATGTAAATGTAAATGTAACTAACAATCCAAACGTATTGTCTCATTATGAATAGCTGCAGTGTAGAACCTTATATGAAGTATAATTAAAAAAAAAGACAAAGATCCCTATGTGCACAGTTACATTCAGGAACATTATGACTAGCCCTAGAGACCGGCAGGTTTAATGCCACTCCAGAAGAGGCCACACTTCATTTGTTGTGTGAGCTAGGTGGAATTGAGAATGAGGTTCATTTAGTGTTTTGCTGTCCTGTCTACGAGGATGTGTGGGATGCGCTTTTTAGTAAAATGTCCTCTATGCATGTTGATTTCTTTTGGCTGGATGATTAGGAAAAGCAGTTATGCTTTGGGAAGGGAACCTTTTTTGAAGCAGATTTTATTTGCCAAGCTTGGAGGAGAAGGCAGAATATTTAGTCATTTATAATCAAATGAAATGTCTGACCCCTGCAACTGTGCTTTTGGTGTCTTGTAAAACCATGAGAGTTGGGCACTTGTTGTGCGTGACACAAAGAATACAAAATAAAATACAAAAATGAAGGCACCGTTTGCTTGTCAGTGCTTTTTACTTCACCCATCTGGTATCACCCGCAACGTTTTACCCCTTCTAACCCATCACCACCACCTCCACCTCCACCGCTGTAGCTACCTTGCTGAACCTCGGAAGACACATGTAGAATCACCCTCTTTTATAAATCTCTCTGTTTGAGATGTGGTGGACCTGAAGCCCAGGGGCCTCAATATTGGGTGTCCACAAGGTTAATAGTAGATCATAAGCCAGAATGGCAGACACACACACATATGCAGCAGGCTACGGCACTTTTAATCACATGAGGAGGACTCACACGGTAGGTGTTGGCTTGTTATTGCAGCGGTCAACCAGAAGAATCTTTGGAACAATGATGACGAAGACTTCATGTTCTCGTGCAATCGTTACGTGTAATACTGGAACCCCGGGAATCTATTCATGGTTTAAAATGATCGTCATAACAAATGTCTGACTCAAAACTATCCATTAGCAATTGGCTGGCAGAGAATCAATGATAGCGAAAGATTATCCCGACTGGCAATCCTGCAGCCATTAAGCAAACACTTTAATATGTCATCTCTCTGGAGAGACGGCTCGGTATTAACATAAGAACATAGCAGTCAACCCTCGTGGGTCTGTGCTATCGGCTAATGTTGTTTTATAATGCAGCCCTGGCGTACGCAGTGGCCGAAGTACTGATCAATGGTCGTGCTTTCAAGTCGCGGGCTAGCGAGGTGTATCCCAACGTCGTGATGGATGCGTCAAGGCCGCCGAAGGACAGCCGAGGGATAGATTTTCATACATTTTAGCGTCCCGCCCACCCAGTTTTCCTAACGTGCTCTCCATTCTCAAATGGATTTGCGAGGAGCTGTGTTCATGGTGTTTGGCTCCAGGTGAATATTTAATAGGTAAACACGCCAGTGGTTCAGTTAAGATAAAATGCCAAAACGGCAGGCAAATAACCTTCCATTTTTTTTTCATATCAGTGCACAGTCATCCACCCACCATTCATTTCTAAAACATTTATTGCCGTGATAGAGCAGCTAAAGTAAGATGAGTGGGAAGAGTCACTTTTCAAGCCACTAAATTGCCCCGAAAGGAAAAGTGTGGAAAAGCATAAAAACACAGTTGTTTAGCCAACATCAAAGCATGGCTATGAATTCCAGGTTTATTTTTGTATGCTTCTCCAGGATTTTGCATGCACCTCTCTGATTAGATGTTATCTCACTTCCACAGACAATTCATTCCACTCTTTCACCCTCTGAAGAAACCCTCTTTTATTGATATTTCTTGGTGCTTTGCTTCTCACCATTAGAGGAATGGCTATGAATTGGGTTACAATTGTCCCAATATACAGTATAGCTGCTGCCGTTACATAGCTCAGCCTGTCCTAATTGGGTGTGTTTCTGGCAGAAGCAATTTTTTTTTCTATAACATGGTCATTAGTGGCGCAAAGAGGCTTACTCATTTTCCTTAAACAAGACATCCTGCTGGGAAGTTGTCTAATATGTACTAAGCTATCCGTCTAGGAAAGTAGTTTGTATTTTACAGAATGTATCGGTGAGAAGAATATTATAGCATTAAATTAAATCACTTCCTGTTCCTGAAGACCGGTCTCTTGTGGTTTTAACCATGGGAGATAATATATAAAACGATGCTTTATAGGTGGTGACAGTGGGGTCCTGCAGCGAAATCTAATTAAATGTTTGCATTGCCTCGCCTTGTAAACCATTCTGTATAGTTGCAGGCTGGCATCCATTATTTATCACATCTGGTTCAAACCATACAGGGCTCAACACTAACTTTTAATAGTGGTTCCCAGGCTGGGAACCAGCAATCAGCTTTTGGTTGCCGAAACTGAAAATATGGTTCATTTTTGTCACATGTATGTTGTACATGCTTTGCAGTATAATTTTCCGTCCAGCTCAAAGATGCTAGGATATTTGGCCTTGCAAGACTTGACAAATGTCCTGTTTGTTTTTCATTCAGGGTCATCTGGTTCTTTGTCATTAATTTGTGATGTTGAGGGGTTAGTCAAACTTTTCACCTCACAGTCAACAAATTAATTTGTTTCGCCATTGTCTCGTACCGCACGGTTCCAACTGTAACAGCAATATTTAAATATCACTAATGCAACAAATGTATTCATTTTGGGTTGCACGTTTTGCAATTTAAGTTGTGGTCCCTGATGGCGACAGTAGCTCAGGGGGTAGAGCGGTTGTCTGGCTAACCGGAAGGTTGCTGGTTTGGTCCCCGGCTCCGCCTAGCTAATTGTTGAGGTGTCCCTGAGCAAGACATCTAACCCTAACTGCTCCCGACAAGCTGGTTGTTACCTTGCATGGTTGACACCGCCGTCGGTGTATGAATGGGTGAATGTGAGGCAAATGTAAAGCACTTTGGATAAAAGCGCTATATAAATGCAGTCCATTTGATGGCAAACAAAGGCCAATAATTTGTTGACAGTTTCTCAAAACTGACAACCATTACTGTCGAGCCCTGGTGTTAAGTGGATTAATTTGGTTCAAACCGTAACCTGGTTTTAATTTTTACATATTTGCAGACAAACCAGCTAAGCATGGCTGCAGATTGAAGACACCCCCCCCCACCACGCTCTACCCAGCGATGTCATTGGATTAAAACTCATTACGGAGGCTATGAGTGACCCATTTTCCATGCAGAATAGGTGCCAAGCCAAGGTGCACCAGAGTCCCAAAAGTGTGTGTGTGTGTGTGTGTGTGTGTGTGTGGGATGGTGTTGAATGATGTTGAAAGGAAGGATGGCAACACTAAACAAAAATGAACCCCACAAAAATCCAGTTAATTTTCAACTGGGCATATTTTCCTAAGGACGTTGTCGGTACTGATTTAGTGAGGTCCTTTAGTCAGGCAGCATGCTTGCTTGGGTTGGATTGTGTGAATCTGAGGCGATGGAGTCGTTAGCATGTTGTCCGAGCAATTAAAGTGTTTAGCATTAGTCTGTCTGCCTCAGCATGAGTCCGCCTTAACAGCCCTGCCACTATCTGGCAAAACATCTGCTGGGAAGTGCTGGAAAATTAGAACCCAACCAAATACATGATCAATTTATTGAAGCTTTTGAGATGTATTTTTCCCTCCTTTTAGTCATTTTAATTGCAAACACTATTCTTTTTTCCACAGTTTAACTTTTCAACGGCACTTCCCATGCAGGATCAGCGGGTTGAGTAACTACTGTCAAACTAACACACTTAAGTACAATAATATTACTCAAACTAATCCGCTTGCTTCCAGACATCAATTTCTCCGATGCGGTGGTGATTGTCAGGCTGGTGTACTCAGTTGGCAAAATGTGTGTCCTGATCAACAACGTAGCAATGGATCTGTTAAGCCCCACATGTCTCATGGCTTTCACTGTCATTGTCAGTTTCAATGCTTAAACACTTAATGCGCTTTAAAGGCACATGTTAAATTGATACCTGCGGGCAAAGTAACGAGACCATGTGACAGGACCATTGACGGTTGCTGTGACACCTCACTTTGGCTCTGAGAGCTGCAGGCGGTGGTGGTGGTGG
>OMKP01083930.1:0-16155 GCA_900302375.1 Bathygadus melanobranchus | reverse complement strand
TTGGGCTGCCGTCCGGCTTGCGGAGGTGTGGCTGGGTGGCTAGCCGCAGACGGTTGCTTGTGTTGGTCGAGGTGCTGCCCCCCCCTTCCTCCGCTGGGCTCCATCAGCAACCGCTGCTGCCGTTGGAGAAAGGTTGATGCTGGGAGGTGGCTTCCGTGTCCCTTCCTGGGCTGGAGAGGCCCCACGTTGGCTGCCAGTGTAGCAAATGGCCCTTACTACATGACACTAAAGTGGCTTCTACTGGGCTCCTCCAACACCAGGACACAGAAAGTTGTTGAATAAACCAGTTTATTGCAGAGTTTGGAAATGTAATGCAGGCAGAGCAAGTGGTAAACTATGTGACGTGACAGCGCTCTCTCTCTGTGGTGTGTGGCGATGACTCGTTCAACCTGTGTGCATTGATTGGCCAATTCACCCCAGGTGTGCAGCCTCACCCAGCCCCAGACTCTAATCAGCCTGACTTGGGCCAGGTGAAGCTGCTTAAACCAGCCACCAACCACATACACTCCACACACGTCATTTAATGCTGTATTAATTGCAGTACTTACTGTATACAATATATTCACTGTTGTGCTTACTACACTTTTTTTTATTGCAAAATGCATTTATATACAATAAAAAATAATCTGTAACTACATGCCCTCGGTGCTGTGTTATCAGTTTTTAATGTAGTCTCTAATGAATGCCCTGCAGTGTTTATTGTCATGTTGTAGTGTTTATAGTGTGTATTGTTTGATTTTGAGCACAGATTAAATTATTAAATGGTTTTGAGGTGATTGTTTGAGTTTGCCAGAAGAGTCAGGGGTTTGGTGAATGCAGTTTGAAGATTCGGTTTTGTTTTGACAAAATGGGTGAAGGGTTCAAGAAATGGGTTAGGGTTAGGGGTTAGGGTTAGGTCTTAGCAATTGCGAAAAACTGTAATGATATACTAGATTGTGTTTGTGATCCAGGATCTGAAACACTCCAGTGTAAACATGTGGATGTCTTTATCCCAGTTGATCTAGTGTGGGAACTCCTCTCCTCCTTTCCTCTCCCCTCTCTCCTTGCCTGCCCTCTCCTCTCACTGCCTCCCCTCCTCTCCTCTCCTCCTCCACTCTCTTCTCCTCTACACCTTTTATCCTCTCTCACCATTCCCTAGGAGGAGGAAGAGGGGGAGGAGGAGGAGGACGACGAGAAGGGGTCGTATTACTGAAAGGTTTTAGTCTGTCACTCCTGAGATTATTCCAGAATTTAATCAGGATGGAGGTCAATGAGAACAGAAAATCTGGTGTAGCTGTTACTCTTTCAGTGTGTGTGTCTGTGTGTGTGTGTGTGCACGTGCATGTGTGCATTTTGTGTGTGTGGCTGCATGTGTGTGTGTGTGTGTGTGTGTGTGTGTGTGTGTGCATGCGTGCATTGTGCTAATGCATTGAAGTTGGTCAACAGGGGACTTGTTTAGTTTCTGCCAAATGATTTCAGAGAGAAAGAGAATGAGAGGGAGCAAGAGAGAGAAGGAAGTGTATTAAACTGCTCCTGACCAGCTGTGTGATTCATGTGAATCAATGAATATGTGTGTGAGTGAGTGAATGTGTGTGTGAATGTGTTAGTGAGTGAGTGAATGACAGTGAGTCAGTACTGTGCGTGGCTAGATGTATGTGTATCTCCGGGGAGTGGCTGGGGAATGTATATAAATTTATACATGTTATACGTATATATGTATATACCTGTTGTACATAGACTCACGCAGTGAATACAGTAAATACTTTTAGAGATTTCTTCAGTAAATCCACACAAACACACACACACACACACATGGTTCCCATAGGACAATGGTCATTACAGGGTTCATGTGTCAATTATGCTTTCCCAGAGAATCACCCTGTCCCGTTGGCATAGCAACCAACATGCACGCACCAAAAAAAGACTGTGTGTATGTGTGTGTGTGAATATCTTCCCAGCTAAACTTATGGTCTGAGGGGGACCCCCTCAGTAAGGAAAGGTCAGCATTATTACACACTCATAACATTAGTCCTAATCATCTCCTTATCCAATCAAAACGCTCTGCCTGAGAGCCCAGCCAATCAGAGAGCCAACATAAACAGCAAGCAGGATCACATAGGGTTAAGACCATGTACGTGCTCAAACAAGACAGATTGTTCTTTACCCTTCGGGTAATGACGTTAAACTTGATTAAACTTTATGAAATGGACCCAACACTCACACAGCAGGCAGCTCCAGATGAGGCTGATAATTAAGTAGAAGCGACCCTCACTCTGTTTATGTTGGGCTGAGGTGACGTCAGAGTGACCTCAGATCCTCTAACGGCCAGCAGGAGCTAATGGAGGGACTGTGAAATCAGGAAATCTATCAGCTTATCGCTTACAGACCACTCTATCCCATCGTAATATTGCTATGTTAATATTATATTATATTATATTATATTATATTTGATGATATTATATTTGATTATATAATATTTGATTATATTATATTATATTTGACTATATTTGATTATATTTGATTATATTATATCATTTTACATTTTATTTTATTTTATTTTATTTTATTTTACTTTATTTTATTTTATCTGCTCATGGACAAGAGAGAAGACAGAAACCAAGTGAATTTGAGGCTGAGGCCGAGGCTGTTCTCTAGAACTCTGGAGTTTTATCGGGGACTTTGGCCCGGACAGTGGAGAGCTGTGATGTCATCCACTGGTGGACTCAGGTGGGGCAATCGCCACCCCTGGTGCCCCCATGTTCGCATGCAAAAGTACCCTCTAGGGTGCCCTACCAGTGGACAAAATGTGATAAAGTGTCCCCTAGGGTGCCCTTCCAGTGGACAAAATGTGATAAAGTGTCCTCTAGGGTCTGCCACTGATGTCATCGTCTTTTCCTTCTCTCCTCCTCCTCCTTCTCTCTTCCTTTCCTCCCCTCCTCCTCTCTACTATCCTCTGCCCTCTGCTGCTCCTCCTCTACTCTCCTCCTCTACTCCTCTCCACATCCTCTCCTCCTCCCCTTT
The DNA here is from genome assembly GCA_900302375.1 of Bathygadus melanobranchus. NCBI lineage: Eukaryota > Metazoa > Chordata > Actinopteri > Gadiformes > Macrouridae > Bathygadus > Bathygadus melanobranchus. The sequence goes on along the minus strand of OMKP01083930.1, from coordinate 13,155 downwards.
ACTCCTCCTGTTCTCCCACTCCTCCTCTACTCCTGTCTCGAATGAGGAGCAGTCTCTCCTTCAAGATCATGAAATATTGTTTTGACCTGACACACACACACACGCACACAGACACACACACGCACGCACGCACACACGCACACACACAACACATCCAAGGCTTATGTAAATACAGCACTACAGTGAAGCAGTCCAGAACTTCATTACTGGGTCGTTATTCTGCATCATGTGGTCCCTTGGGGGGGGGGACTAGGTCTCCATTTAACGCCCGTCCAAAGGAAATGTTGTGTTGGACCCACACACTGACAGACAGACTGACAGACTGCGTATCTCCTGATCTGATGGATTTAGTTTCTCTAAGTGCTGCTGGATCACCGGAGGTCAGCGCCAGGCCTCAGATTGATTCATTGTGATGACATAGGACAATACTGAAATGCATGAACCACCAAGTCCTGTCATGCTACATACGTACTGGTGGCCATTTTAAATGGCCGGTGTAGACCTACTTCTTTTTCTGGTCTTAAAATATTCAGTAAATGTGAATATTCTATTTACTATATCTACCTATTTTTTGGTTTTGTACGTATAACAAAGAGAAATCTAAGAGAAATCTACATACTGGAACCTGCTCATGTACATCACCATGTATCAATCAGTGTACAATCTGAGGTTGAGACTCACTCTATTAGGTGCTAGTGTCTCCCCCCTCTCGCTCTCTCTCTGTCTCGCTCTCTCTCACACTCTCTCGCTCTCTCACTCTGTTGTGATGCTGGCTTGCCTGTGTTATGTGGAGAGAGGGATGTGTTATGTCATGGTGCTGGGACCCAGTCTGTCCGAACCGCTAGCAAAACAAAGAGTTTCCAGAACCTTTCCCCATCTTGATGACTGACTCATGGACCAGAGTCTCCTGGCGCAATCACATCGCTAGTTACACAACAAGCTTTTAAATATCCACCAGAGAGGGAGCATATGGTGGCTAAGTTTTTGATGTATTCATCATGAATGTGTTTGTGTGAGAGTTTCTGGAAGCAAGTGTGGTGTTGGCTACAGTATGAATATTAGTTATGAGTATTAGTATTAGTTACAGTATTAGTTATAGCAGGAGCGGCAGTAACAGTAAAAGGAGTGGTTGTCTGGCAACCGGAAGTTTGCTGGTTCGATCCCCGACTCCCCCTAGCTAAGTGTTGAGGTGTCCCTGAGCAAGAGACCTAACCTTAACTGCCCGTGATGGGATGGCTGTTTCCTTGCATGGTTGACGCTGCCGTCGGTGTATAAATGGCAATGTAAAGCGCTTTGGATAAAAGTGCTATATAAATGTAATCCATTTATTTACCATTTAGTTACAGACATAAATGGCAGCAAATCATCATTCAATAGGTTTTAGGTTTCAAAGATATGGCCTGAGCAGATGTGTTACAGGACACACTGCGTTCAACACACAAGGCTGCACATCTTCCGATCCACGTCTCAGGGCTACACACACACACACACATACATATATGCACATGCATACATATGGCTACTGTATGTTTCCTTGTGTTAGCAATCTGTGAAATGCGTGTAACATTTGGATCAAGGTTCAGTATTATACATCTGAACCCAAACCTGCCACACACAGTCCCCCTCCCTCCCAACTCTGGGGTGACGACCCACACATGGAGCCACCACAAGAAGTTTATTTGTATGGCCCTGTTACGGTCTGAAAGCTCTTTATTCTTTATCACAGCTACAGTCTGTGCTTTATCACAGCTACAGTCTGTCCTTTATCACAGCTACAGTCTGTGCTTTATCACAATTACAGTCTGTCCTTTATCACAATTACAGTCTGTCCTTTATCACAATTACAGTCTGTCCTTTATCACAGTTACAGTCTGTCCTTTATCACAGTTACAGTCTGTCCTTTATCACAGTTACAGTCAGTCCTTTATCACAGTTACAGTCTGTCCTTTATCACAGTTACAGTCTGTCCTTTATCACAGTTACAGTCTGTCCTTTATCACAGTTACAGTCTGTCCTTTATCACAGTTACAGTCTGTCCTTTATCACAGTTACAGTCAGTCCTTTATCACAGTTAAAGTCTGTCCTTTATCACAGTTACATTCAGTCCTTTATCACAGTTACAGTATGCAGAGAATGCTTGCCAACTGTCCAGTTGTGCATCATTTCTTGGAAGCACTTTCTCTCTCTCATTCTCTTACCCCTCTTTCTCCCTGTTTCTCTCTCTCTTATTTTGTTTGCTATCTAACACACAATTACAGATGATTCACAAGCCTTTATATAAACACACACGTCACACACAAACACACACATGGAAATGGGCATGCACATTCTCACACACACACACACACACACACACACACACACACACACACTAAAGTGTTTGGAACAAGTCCAAGCACAACAACTATCAAGTGACTTAACATTCCCTTTCCATCAAACTCTCTGGTTCTCTGTTCTGTCTCCCCAGGGTTCTGTCTCTCAATTGTTCTTGTCTTTTTGACAAATGTGTTACTTTTTGTAAGTCGCTTTGGATAAAAATGTCTGCCAAATGCTCTAAATGTAAATGCAAATGTAAATGTTCTGTTCTGTCTTCCCAGGTTTCTGTCTCCCCAGGTTTCTGTCTCTCCATGGTTCTGTCTGTCCCTGGTTCTGTATACCCAGGTTTCTGTCTACTCACAGTTCTGTCTCTCCCTGGTTCTGTATACCCACAGTTCCGTCTCTCCCTGGTTCTGTCTCTCCCTGGTTCTGTCTAGCCACAGTTCTGTCTCTCCATGTTTCTATCTACCCACAGTTCTGTTTATTCACGGTTGTGAACAGTGTAATGTAACCAGGATGAGACCATGCGCAGGGTACCTTCCACCAATCAGCAGAAGAAGTCATGTGACTGTTAACAGTCTCAGGGTTGGGGGGGGATGAAGCCTAATGAGAAAATCCTATGTTGTTTATGTCATTAGCTGTGGGTCTGAAATCTACTGCAAGAAACTAAGAAGGAAAAAACTAAGAAAGACAAAGAAAGAATGGAAGGAAGGAAGGCAGAAAGAATGTCAAAAGAATGAAGAAAGTACTCTCACATGAGTCTTGGGGACCCTCTGGGATAGAGGGGCTGCTCACTGCTCAGAGCGAGGCCCTCCCGCTGGGATACAGGGCCCATCACGGGGGGCCTTCCTCAAGGATACAGGGCCCAGTATGGGGCCCTCCCTCTAGGATACAGGGCCCAATATGGGGCACTCCCTCTAGGATACAGGGCCCATCACAGGACCCTCCCTTGAGGATACAGGGCCCAGTACGGGCCCTCCCTCTAGGATACAGGGCCCAATACGGGGCCCTCCCTCTAGGATACAGGGCCCATCGCGGGGCCCTCCCTCTAGGATACAGTGCCCATCACGGGGCCCTCCCTCGAGGATACAGAGCCCATCGCGGGGCCCTCCCTCTGGGATACAGGCTGGTGCTCTGGGGTATATTTATATATTTAATTTATATATATATTATGTGTATGTTTTTATTTATCAACTGAACTCTCTCCTACTGCCATGGCGTGTCCGGGGGAGAAGGGGTTATTCATTTATTATCAACTGAACTCCCCTGGGGAGGAGGGGTTGTATTTATTAAGCAGGGGTGAAAGGTCACGTCTTGGTACGCTGGGTCGCCTATCAGTTATGTTGGTTCTTTCTTTTTTTACTTTCTTTTTTACGTTTGTTCCTTTTTTAATTGTATTCTTTCTGTCTTTCTTTTGTTTGTTTTTTAAGTCTTTTGTTTGTTCTTTCTTTCTTTTTTTACTATCTTTCTTTCTTTGTCTTTAATCCATTTTGTCCTCTAATGTTCCTCTCGCTCCTCCTCTCCTTGTGTCGTGTAGTTGGAGGTGTCCATGCAGTGGGGTGCAGGCCATGAGGAGGCCCGGCTGCACCACCAGGCAGTCCAGGACCAGACGGCCACCATGCTGGAGCTAGGAAGCAGCCTGCTCAGCCGCACCGCGCAGCAGACTCACAAGCTGAGCCTGGTGGAGGCCAAGGTGACCTCTAGCCTTTAGCTGCCGGCTACTAACCACTAGCTGCTAGTCCCTTGTCTCTATTCCAAGTCCCTAATCCCTAGCCTTTAGCTGCTAGTCGCTATGGCTCGGTCTGGATATTCAATTGCTACCTTCTGGTATTTTAAAATTAATGCAACAATTCTGACTACTAAAAGTTGAAACAGCACAATGTTAGCTACCCATTCACTCCGTCACTCTAATCTTTTAATTTGAGCTAGCTGTATAATCATACCATGATTATATAAATATGAAATACTACTGACAAGCAGGTCGGTTTGTAATTCTCAGAATCAATTAAGTAAGTAATCAGAGGACATTGGTCCTTTATTTGCCACACGCCTAGACACTTCAACTACACACTTGTGAGCGGCGACACACACACACACACGCAATTATCGGCATCACCGGTGGAATGCCTTCTCTGTGTTTATCCCATCCCGGCCGTCCTCCCCCAGGGAAAGCCAGGAGCAGTGGGTAGCCATCATTACGGCGCCCGGGGACCAAGTCCAAGCGCTCAGTCCTGTCTTGGTCAGGGACAGGACCGAAGAGCAATCTGTTCTTCTGCATGTTTTTGTTGTGGGGTTCTATGGGGGGAACCTGAGTGAACATGCAAACTCCACACAGAAAGGCCCGTGAACCAGCCCCGACAAGTTGCACCATGCGGGACTTGAACCCACATCCTTCTTGCTGTGAGGCAACAGTGCTACGCACTGAGCCACCGTGCATTATGTTTACTAATTACGAAACATGGCTGTTTCGTGGTAAATCGGCAAAGTGATGTACAATTTCTACACATTCAAATGACCCCCTTTGAACTATCTGAAGCTACATTAACCATGTGACCGTGGGGCTTTTTAACCCTCCATCAATGCAACTCTATGGCTCTGGCTGAAATGTGGAGTGGTTTAGGTGGTTGATAGATGATAATGATGAAAGGTGATTGGTACCACTAGAACCAGGTGCTGTCCCAACAGGTGTTGAACCAGACCAGCCGGATGGAGGTCCAGCTTCTAGAGAACTCTCTGTCCACCAATAGGCTGGAGAAGGAACTCCTCCTGCAGACCAATCAGATCAACCGGTTGCACCACCACAACAGGTCAAGAAATAATCGATTCATCAATATCAATATCAATTATAAATAATTATCTAAATAAAATCTCTTTCTCTCTCTCCACCCCTTTCTCTATGGCTCTCAGCCTCCTGGAGCAGAAGGTGCAGATGTTGGAGTCTCAGCAGAGAGGAGAGCTGGAGGTCCTGAGGGAGGACAAGAACAGACTGCAGGTACATCTTCATCACAGCTTCATCATAGCTACCATCTGTCCTTCATCATAGCTTCCGTCTGTCCTTCATCATAGCGACCGTCTGTGCTTTATCACAGCTACAGAATGTCCTTCATCACAGCTACCGTCTGTCCTTCATCACAGCTACAGTCTGTCCTTTATCACAGTGACAGTATTTCCTTTATCACAACTTGTCTGTTCTTTGTCACAGATACACTCTGTGCTTCATCAGTTACAGTCTGTCTTCACAGCTACAGTCTGTCATTTATCGCAGTTACAGTCCTTCTCTTTGATAGGCTTTGGTTAAAAGTCAGATGGTTGCCATGGAATCTCTGGAACAACAGCTGATGGTTGCTAGGAGCAACAGCACAGCGCTCCAGATAACCCAGGCTCAGCTGATGGAGTCTGTCCACACACTGCTGAACATGGTGGCTGGTACCACAGGTACACAAACACACACACACACACACACATACACATACACACACACACACATTCCTGAATATGGTGGCTAGCAGTATTGCAAATCATCCACAAATTGACTCTCTCAGTAATGTCCTAATATACTTCTCTGTGTGTGTTTGTGTGTAGGGTTACCCCCTGCAGTGCAGCGATGGAGGGACTGTGCAGACGTCTACAAGGCAGGACACTGCACTAGCGGTCTCTATGACATCTACATCACCAACATCTCCCACCCCATCCAGGTGAAAGTCATCTTGTGGCTGTGTTTCCTATGTGTTTCCATGGTGGGTTTATAAGATAACATGGTGGGTTTACTGTTGCCTTACATGGTAACATGATGAGTTTCCTGTTGACTTGGTAACATGCAGGTGTTTGTGCTTCAGGTGTACTGTGACATGGAGACCAGCGGAGGGGGCTGGCTGGTGTTCCAGAAACGATTTAACGGCAGCGTTGACTTCCACAGGACCTGGAGAGAATACAAGATGGTGGGTTCCATCAATCATTAATCACCAGCCATCAATCAAACCAAACCATCAAACCAAACAAAAGTGGATTTGGAGACCAAAATTGGCATCCACTGCACACGTTGGAAACACACAAGCCTGTTTGTAGTTCAATGTACTAATGAGTCATGACCACTAAATGTAATGCCGGATTTATAAGATTGTGAGTCTCATCAGGGCCTGTCACAGGCACACTAGTCTGTTTTAATCAAACCCTGGTAGTGTTGTACCCCTGGTGCTGTTCGTTATGGACGTAGCAATCAAATTCGGGAAAACCCACTGTGAAACCCAACCAGACGAAATAGAAAGCAAATGTATCAATTTCTGACAAGCCCAATGGACTATAGTTGTGAAAGCTCCATGAGTGATAGTCCCTTGTGGGAGGTTGATCAGTCTGTGGTTGTGCTGATCCCTGCAGGGTTTTGGGAACCCTCTGGGGGAGCAGTGGCTGGGAACGGAGGCCCTCCACCAGGTGAGCCTGCTGGGTCAGTACTCCTTGCGGGTGGAGCTCCGGGACTGGGAGGGGAACCAGGTCTACTCCCAGTACGACCGCTTCAGCCTGGCCAGTGAGAAGCACGGATACAGGTCATACACGTCTCCAGGCTGGTTGCTAGGGGTTACAGTATATCTCTCTGTCTCCAGGCTGGTTGCCAGAAGTTACAGTGTCTCCCTCTGTCTCCAGGCTGGTTGCTAGGTTTTACAGTGTCTCTCTCTGTGTCCAGGCTGGTTGCTAGGGGTTACAGTGGGACAGCAGGCAGACAGAGCAGTCTGTCTTCCCACGGGGCAGCCTTCAGCACGCTGGACCAGGACAACGACAACTGTGACACCTGCAAGTGTGCCCTGATGCTCACCGGAGGTACATACACACACATCCACACACACACATACACATACACACACACACACACAAACTAGTTGAACATGCTCCCCAACACACCGCTGCCTGCACCTTTTCAACTCTACCACATGAATGATTGCGTATCCTTCCACCACAACAAACAACCCACACATCACATTGACTATATTGTAAATGTACATTAACATTTAGGGCATTTGGCAGATGCTTTTGTCCATATGAACATATAAGTAAGTGCTAGGGATCCAAGAGGGTATGAGATTTAAACCCTGGTTGGGTAAGTGGGAGTGGGTTAGGGAGGAGAGGTGGTGGGAGTAAGGAGGGAAGCTATGCAGAGTCCAGGTGAACTCTGAACAGGTGAGTCTCTGTGTCTCTTGTGGAAGCTGGTGAGCGACTCTGCTGTCCTGACATCGGTAGGGAGCTTGTTCCACCACTGCAGTGCCAAAACAGAGAAGAGTTGCGACTTGGTGGAGCGACATTTGTTTGCTCTTAGTGATGGTGGAACCAGCCGGCCAACTGAAGTTGAGCGGAGCACTTGAGCTGGGGCATGGGCTCTGTCTAATGCTTGAAGGTAGTCGGGGGCAGTTCCACTGACAGCCTTGTAGGCCAACACCAATGTCTTGAATCTGATGCAAGCGATTACAGGGAGCCAGTGGAGGTCGCGGAAGAGGGGGGTCACATGGGAGAACTAACACATTTTCGACAAATGTGTTACTTTTTGTAAGTCGCTTTGGATAAAAGCGTCTGCCAAATGCTCTAAATGTTATGTAAATGTAACTAGAACACGAGGCATGCTGTGGTGTTCTGGATACGCTGCAAAGGTTTGATTGCGGCTGGGAGTTCAGCCAGGAGTGAGTTGCAGTAGTCAAGGCGGGAGATGACCAGTGCTTGGACCAAGATCTGCGCTGCTTCTTGTGTGAGGAAGGGCCGGATCCTGCGGATGTTATAGAGAGCAATTCTACAATATCAAGCCACTGCGGTGATGTTGGCGTTGCAGCACAGTTGATCGTCCAGTACCACGCCAAGGTTCCTCACGGTCGGTGAAGGAGATACTGTAATGTCCTCAACAGTGACAAGTAGGTCCATGTGGGGGCAGTCTTTCCCCGCCATGAAGAGAAGTCTTGTCAAGGTTAAGCTTCAGGTGATGTGCAGTCGTCTATTTGCTGATGTAGGGTTAGGTTGGGTGTTGCGCATCTCTGAATGTGTCACATTTGCAGGGTTTGACAGCAGTTTGACAGCCTATGCCAATTTCAATATGCCAATCTGAATTTTGTTTAAAATATATCTGGGCCTTAACACACATATACCACAATATGCACATATGCTCTCTCTCTCCCTCTCCCTCTCTCTCTTCAAAGGGCATTGTTGGCATAGAAAACGTACATTTCCAATGCCAGAGCAATCTTTTCTCTCTGTCTCTCTCTCTCTTTCTGTATCTCTCCCTGTTTCCCTCTATCTCCCTCAGGTTGGTGGTTTGACGCCTGTGGTCTCTCTAATCTCAATGGGATGTTCTACTCTCTCGGCCACAACATCAGGAAGCTCAATGGCATCAAGTGGCATCACTTCAGAGGACCCAGCTACTCCCTAAGCTCCACCGCCATGATGGTACGACCCTTCGACTTCTAGAACTACCCCTACGCTCCACCGCCATGATGGTACGACCCTATGACTTCTAGCCCTCCCCCTACGCTCCACCGCCGTGATGGTACGACCCTACGACTTCTAGAACTACCCCTACGCTCCACCGCCATGATGGTCTGGCCTCCTGTAACCTAGCAACATGACTTTGTTACTCTTTAGATGCAATGTTCCGTAGAGTGACTCGCTGGCAGTCTGAGAACATTTGACAGGACCTCCCAACTCACATGCAATAATGGCACGACCCACCAGGAAGTTCCCAGGGCTTGACAGGAAGTGATAGAAGGATTTTGTCTGACCCGTATGAGGAGGAATGGTTGATCCATTGGTCAGGAATCGCCCAATCAGGACTGGACCTCGACCTAGACGACATTCTTAAAGCCAGAGACAAATAAATATGGATATTATTCTGTCCTGGTGATCTCTAATGTGTGTATATACTGTATGTATATATATATATATATATATATATATAATGAAAAACAAACTGTTTATCCTTGGTAGTTCATATTATCCACCACTCCTTATATCCAGCAGTGACCAGATCATGTATATAATGAATATGATTTTAATGTCCATAGAGATAACAGTAAAACATTAGCAAAACATTTAACCTTGTCTGTTAACCTGTTAACCTCCTCTTCATAGCAGAAAACAATTAACTCATAAAGAGCATGAGTTCATCTGAAGATGGGACAGCACAGCAGAGGACCTACTTTCTGCGATTCTGGAACTCAATTAGTAACTGGTTGCTAATCAGCTCTAATAAAGAGTGGAATCCTTTGAGCTCAGAGCAGGGTTGGAGCCAAAATACAGCAGGAGTTCTCCTTCATGAACCTGGATCAGTTGATTCTATATCACAACAGGATAACATATCAGGTGTTGGACTCCCAGCTGAAAGGGACTGGGTTCGATTCTTCCGCACCGTCTACCTGTAGGCATCCTAGTTCCAGATGTCTAACCCCTATCTGCTCCTTACTGACCTGTATCTGAATTCATTGTAAGTCACTTTGGATAAAAGTGTGTATTAAATGGCTAAATAGTAAATAGATGGAATAGAAGGATCTGCTCTGTAGTGACTATCACTACCACACATATTACAACTACAGAAATGACAGCTGGATTTAAATGTATTTAGATTTGGATAAACTGGTTCTAAACTGACTCTCTATCTCTAGATTCCTGTGATATACTCTCTCTCTCTCTCTTTCTCTCTCTCTCTCTCTCTCTCTCTCTCTCTCTCTCTCTCACACACACACACACACACACACATTCCGTTCACATAAAGTTCACACAAAGGACATTTGTGAATTATTAAACATTTACTACAACTGTATAAAATAAATTGTTTGTTTGTTTGATCCTGCCAGTTTAACCTTGTGGGTTTCTCATGACTTTACGATGTCTGTCAAATGTTTCACGTCTGCTCTGACATTTGAGCAGTCGTCAGTTTGAAAGTGTAAAGACTTCTGCCTTGTTATCTCTTTACTCCTATCATATTATGCAGCCGTTACGATGAACATATCAATGGATTGCATTTGCATTTCATATCATATTTATGCTTCCAACAAATGTACTTATTGTAAGTCGCTTTGGGTAAAAATGCCCTAAATATACTTTGGAATGGTAATATCAACAACTTAACAGGAGGTTGAGTCAGGTTGAGTCAGAAGTCTACATTTACATGAACTCGTCTAGCAGGCTAGACAATAATGATACTCTTTTGCCCTCTTGTGGTATATTTCTAATATAACAGCACCACTCTACATTGTCTTATTTAGTGACTGGAGATATTGTGCGTTCATGTTCAAGTGTGTGAGATTAGGTTTAGTAATTTAGAAACTAGTATTTTCGCTGCGCATTTGTGTGTGTATGTGTGTGTGTATGTGTGTATGTGTGTGTGTGTGTGAGAGAGAGAGAGAACCCCACATTAATCCAGATATTAATGAGATATTTAAAATGCATTAGATCATTTTAGCTAGTGAAGTACAATATCATGCCTGCATTATTCACTTTAAGTAGTGAAAAAATCCACCTTACTTTTTACCTACTGTACGATCATTAAAATTTGTAATTATGTAATAATTATATTATACAAAAAATATTTTACAAAAATATATACTGTATACACATTATATAAATATAGACGTCCATACGGCTTGTCCCTCCGCGGTGCCCGTACTAGCACTTGTTCGTTAGCTTCTTACGCCGTACCGCAGCAGAATCGCCTTTAGCAGCGGCTGTGAAGGTCGTGTATTTTACTTGTGAGTACTCGGATAATTGAACATTTAAATGTGTATTTGTGTTCAATGCTATTTACCACGTCTTACAACACATACACTGGTGACATGGACATTGTCATGTATTTCCATAGAATCGATGTGTACATTTTGGGGTTAACTTATTTCTTAGCTATGTTCCGCAAACTAGCTTAGCTTAGCATGTCGTTAACTCAAAATATAGCATGCTATCCGAGCCAGGATATCCACGTTTTCCCAGTCGTATTCCTTTCAAAGTTATGCATCATCGTGGTTTTTAGAGTATTATTTTTTCGTAACGTATTATCGCGTTGATGTATTTTAATCTAATAAATACACGAATTTAACAAACTGTAGCGATGCCCCTCATAAAAGCAATATGTAGTTAGCAACACCAGTCAGTCACCACCCGAATGATTGTCGTTATATGTGTTTGTTAGATGTATTCAAGCTGTGAGCTGTATTCCGTTCTTCATTGAGTGAGTTGAATACCGTATCGATACAGACTGACAGGATTGGGAAGGTCACCTGATATCAGCCTGACCTGAGTGGCACGGCTCCTTCAGCTCATAGATAACGCACACATCGTCACGTTTGCATGGGAGGTTATTACTGGGTTTTACACTTTGTAATATTCCATCTTGCGATATTTCTCTAACGTCACAAACACAACCTTCACTCTAGTGTTTAGAGGTTGCAAACACAACTGTGATAACCAAATTCATAATTAATACATGTTCGTTCATATTGGCAGAGGTTGTTGCTTTATTTTATTTGAGTTTAACACGTCTCTTACTTAACTTTTAATTACAAGCTAGGAATGAAGGTTTATATTTGGAAAATCCAGAATAAAGTTCACAAATCAAGCACTCTGGAGTGATGTGACTGATATATAAACCAGACTGTTTTAGATAAGATAAGATATAGTATTTAGTATTTAACAATAATACAATACAATGTATTTAGTATTTAACAATAATACAATACAATGGTCCAGTATTCCTCCACAGAAGTAGATCTGTCTGCTCAGAACCAGATAGATGTCAAGTAGGCCAATACACTACACATGCATTAATGCATCAATAGGTTTATAAATGTTTATATATTGGACATTTCAAGCATAATGTTACCCAAGGGTTTATGTTGAACTTTCTTTACTGGGGTGAAATACAGTCTACAATGTTCTTGGCCTGGTTGTAAACCTGCTGTAGACCTGATCCAATGTGTGGGGTTCTCATGAGATGTGTTGCTGTGTGCAAGTTATGCATGTTAAGGGCCCAACAACACTGGCAGACTTGCCAGCTTTTGCCACCATTGAGAAATGTTGTCTGTGACAGGTGGGTGGCAGATCGCCCACAGGGTCGTAGGCTTTAACAAAGTTCTATCAGCCTCAGGGATGTTGGCCCAAACATTTGATGTGTGGGTGCTGTTATGATGGCGTCCTGGTTAATAGAGTGAATAGTGTGTGTGTGTGTGTGTGTGTGTTTGTGTGTGTGTAGGTGGTCATGTCTCTACCTAAGCCATTGATGCGGGGTCTTCTGGGGAGGAGGCTGAGGATCCATCTCCCCGCCGCCTTCGTTGTCTCTTTTGCAGTTACCGCTGCCTTCAAGGTGAACACCACCCCCTACAGGAACCTGTCTGTCTCTCGTCTCCACACTCAGGCCTGAGTTATACTTCTGCCTGGAATAGCCGCCATAGGTACACTGTGGGTCTGCACGCCAGTTCTGTGTTGGTGATTCTGAGCGTAGTCCGTCAAAAGTCTGGTAATCTGTCTGATGTGAAGATGAAGTGTCGTACAAATGAACATACAGGTGAACCTTCTCAACTAGTCATACATATACATGTACCGGAAAGATTAGAGAGGTGCACATAACCTATGGCGACAGCCTCTGAGCTGAGACCCACGGTGTACTTATGGCAGCTTGTCAACGGAGAAGTATAATTTGGCCTTTAATGATGCGCTCTCTCTGTACACCAAGTCATATTCTCTCTCTGTACACCAAGTCATGTTCTCTCTCTGTACACCAAGTCATGTTCTCTCTCTGTAAAGTGATGCTCTTTCACTCTCTCCCTGTGCTCCAAGCGATGCACTCTGTCGCTCTCCTCTCAGTACACCAAGTGATGCTTTCTC
>OMKP01083928.1:0-13564 GCA_900302375.1 Bathygadus melanobranchus | reverse complement strand
TGTTGTTTCAGGCTTTTATTTCATTTAATATGGCTTTCTTCCTAGATTTTTCTTCCCAACTTTACTTGGGAGTGCGACAAGATAGGAGGAAGAGAGAAACGACGTGTGCCTGGCTAAGCATTGGCCAGGCCCTCCAAAGTTTGACAGAGTCATGTGGCTTCAAGTGGATCTGTAGAGATAGCGATAGGGACAGGGTGTAGAGGAAATGAAGCCAAGATGGCGATCTGCTACTCTGGCTGGTGTGGAACTGAAGGGGACGTTTAAAAGGAAGCAAGTGGAAGAGGAGGAGGGGGGAATAAAAACACAACAAACACACCAAGAAGAAAGGTGTGCAGGGAGTAAAATTAAAAACACACACACACACACACACAAACACACAATGTCTTACCTCTTACGAACTCTCGCTTCACTTCTCTTCTTTAGCTCTTCTCCCCACTCTCTCTCTTTCTCTTGCACTCTCCTTTGTTATATTGATATTCAAAGCCCATGGTAATATATGTTGGTGCTAAAGCTAAAGCTACTGTTTTTGTCTTGTGTGTGTGTGTGTGTGTGTGTATGGGGAGGGTGTTAGGTATATTCCCTTTAGCTCACACACACACACACACACGCTGTGTTTTTCATTTTACTCCCTGCACTCCTTTCTTCTTGGTGTGTTTGTTGTGTTTTTATCCCCCCTCCTCCTCTTCCACTTGCTTCCTTTTAAACTTCCCCTTCAGTTCCACACCAACCAGAGTAGCCGAGCTCCATCTTGGCTTCATTTCCTCTATCTTCCTGCTATTGTCCAGGTAGAGGGTGCCCAACATTTACTATATATAATACATTCATTTCTTCCAACAGCATTTCCATGGAGACAAATTGCTTCGACATTTAATTATTGCCTTAGAAGAAAGGGGGCCGTTGGATTCAAAGTTTAATTCAAGCAAATTAATTTAGTGTTCACCTTTCATAGGGCAGATGGAGATAAAATATGCTGTCTAGTGCAGGTGTGCCACAATATAACATTGTAATACAATGAAATGTTTACTGTCAACCTGCAAAGGCGTAGTTGAACATTTCTTGCATGTGAATAAACACCAGTAACGGCATTCCCGCGAGTCACGCCACTGTTACAAACAAGTGATAGATATATACTGATAGTCTTATTAGTGCTGTGTTATCCTAGGTATTTACGTTTTGTCATTGTAGCTCATGATTTCTATTCTGGAGACAAATAAGTAAAAGTTAACTTTAACAACGCTAAGATCCAGCACACAATTTCATCCAAATGATCCGATCCTCTTAAACAGCTGTTCTGAGTAGACAAGGATGCTTTGCACAGCCATGAAATAAAATGGCGTTGTTACAGCTAACAATGTCTCATGCATTTATCTACATGTGTTTCAAAGGAGCGCACATGGGGAAAAAAAGAAAATACAAGATAAGATGGATCTCGATACACTCAACAGACAGACATTGACAGATGTGAGGCAGAAGAAAAGAAAGCCAGACGGGAGTCATATTGCATTAGGCATTCGTCTCTTCTCTCCGAATGCAGGAAGAGCGTCTCTCGGTGGTCAAGGCTACCGCTGCAGCCCCACGACTCTCCAGGGGGTTGAGGGATGACTCTGTTTACCCGCCTGTGGACCCTCCGCCTGACATGTGCCCGGGATAACCAGGGTATCTCTCTATTCTATCTATCTCTCTATGTTTGTCTGTCTATCTATGTATATATCTATCTATCTATCTTAGGGCTGAATGATATGGTAAACAAATGATATTGCACTTATTTTGACAGATATTGCGATTGTGATATGATTCACTATTAGTGGCCATTTTTGCATCACAATTTTCATTTTCACTGAAAAACTATTAAAATCATGATGTGACATTTGTTGGGGTCTGTACCAAACAAACAAATGTTTTCTGACATCTGGAGAAAAAATGTGTAGGCCAGGGCATCTCTGCAGCACTACAGTACTTAATTTGTAATGGTGTTATAATTGTACATTTGCACATTTTACCCTTAGCAGAATTGCATCTCCTGCGATTTGGATATTGCTCTTGGCCATAATTGCAATTTCAATAATATTCAGATTAATTGTCCAGCCCTAGTATCTATCTATACCCATATTACCATATTGTGATGTGAGCAGTGTCACCTGACGAGCCACCAATGGATCAGTGATGTGAATTTCCTAATTAAAGCGAAGCAACTCAGCTTCAAGTTCATTCGAGCTCAAGTTCATCCAAGCATGGCATTTCAGATTGCTTCGTCTCGCATGTTCCATAATAGGCCTCCAGCTCCAGAAAAGCAGTGTGCCCAGAGACATTGACATTTTTTCTCCAGCGTGACCTAAGGGTGTGAGTGTCTCAAGAGGTTTAGACAGTGGCTCTCAGTGAAGCAATTAGACAAAACAATAGGGACATGCAAATGTGTTGTGATTTAGACGTGCTGTGTTAATGGAAGCAATTTGTGGGTGTTTTGTAGCGATTTGTTTTCTCTACGTAATTGCTCAGAATGAGACATTATCTGCATTCCACTTTTAAAATGAAATTGAATCTCTCGGGACAATGTTTTTCATTAATGCTGTTTGGTGGCTTAAAAAATTTGGTAATCAACTGAGCTGTGTTTAAGGCTGTCAAACTAGCTGTTTAACAGGTCATTTTTATTTTCTTAATTTTGGGTTCCCACTTTACCAACATTTCTGTGATTAAATAGTCTATATACTATAGGAATGATACTTGGAATAATATCTTATTCCAAGTTTTGTGACCAATCGTAGTGGTCGCAAAACTTTGTGGTAGTTGTCCAAATTACTACCTAGCAGAGGTGGGTAGAGTAACCAATAACTGTGCTCAAGTAGTTGTTGCAGTTGTTGCCGATGCTCTAGGTCTCTGGGGTGCAGGTCAGCACAGATCCAAAATCTTATGCCAACTCCGTCATTTTAGTTAATGACAGAGTTGGGGTAAGATGGCGGGTAAAATGATGCCGAATGATACTGTGGCATGTGTGTGGTTGGTGGCTGGTTTAAGCAGTCTCACCTAGCCAGAGTCTGGCTAATTGGTTTGGCTTGGTGAGGCTGCACACCTGTGGGCCATTGATTAATCAAGGCCCACAGGTTAAACCGGCCACCACCACATACACTCAAGAGACTGTTACCATCTGCTCTGTCCATTTCATATGCAAACCTTACAATAAATCGGATTCTTCGCCACCTTCCTGTGTCCTTGCTGTTTTGGGGAGCCCTTTAAGAAGCCACTTAGGTGGCGTGTGGAGCATGTTTGCTACACTGGCGCCTGAACAGGGACCCAAAGCCAGAAGCAAGACGCAGAGGCCTACCAACACCAGCCCTTCCCTCAAGGCAGCCAGGGTCGTCGGTGGAGCCCAGCAGAGGACAGGTGCAGCAACCTCCACAGGCAACCGCCTGTTGCTAGCCACCCCTGCAACCCGCCTGGAGCAGCCCAGGACCCAGTCACGCCTCTGCCACGTAGGACCGCAGCCTGAAGGCCCCATTCTCCAGGAGGGAGATGTGGAAGGTGCTACGTCTGCCTGGTGGAGGGTGGCCTTGCCAAGGGCTGTTCCAGGCTCTCCAAGCTCCACCACGGTCCTGGTGTCGAGCCTCCACCCAGCCCATCCAGACACCTCCGCCGACCAAGGCAGCAGCCCGGGCCTCCGGTCTCCAGGAAGGAGGGGGAGTGGGGTTGGCTGGCCCTGCTGGGGAGGTGTGAGGAAGAAACATGGACACCGTCGCCAACTAAGGCAGCAGCCCGGGCCTCCGGTCTCCAGGATGGAGGGGGAGTGGGGTTGGCTGGCCACAATGGTGGGGTATGTGGAACCCATGGACACCTTTGCCCACCAGGGCAGCAGCCCGGGCCTCCGGTCTCCAGGATGGAGGGGGAGTGGGGTTGGCTGGCCACATTGGGGATGTGTGGGGACTATGGGGTTGGGGGTTGTTTTTATTTTTTTAGGTATGGTAACCCTGTAAAGAGTCCGGTTGTTTGAGTTAGGTATGGTAACCCTGAAAGAGAGTCCAGTTTCTTGTTGTTTTTTTTGGATGGGTGGGGGAGAGTACGTTTCGGCTGGGGATTCTCCCCAGCCTCAAATTGGTGTTGGGGTATGTGGCATGTGTGTGGTTGGTGGCTGGTTTAAGCAGTCTCACCTAGCCAGTGTCAGGCTCATTGGTTTGGCTTGGTGAAGCTGCACACCTGTGGGCCATTGATTAAACAAGGCCCACAGGTTAAACCAGCCACCACCACACACACTCACGAGAGCGCTAGCACTGTTACCATCTGCTCTGTCCATTTCATATGCAAACCTTACAATAAACCGGATTCTTCGCCAACTTCCTGTTTCCTTGCTGTTTTGGGGAGCCCTTTAAGAAGCCACTTAGGTGGCGTGTGGAGCATGTTTGCTGCAGACACATTTCATCATCTGGTGTGTTGATAGTCCTCTGTCATACCCAGCGAATGTATGGCCACTTCCTCCATTGACCTCCCAGGCCTCCATGGATGACTGCCTTTGTGACAGGGTGGGTACCAGTATGTAGGCTGAGAACACCTGGCCACCGGCAGTAGAGGAACCCCGGGGATGTGAATCCACCACTCCTCACCTCTGCTGTAGCCGCATCAGACTCATCAGTCTACATCTATCCATACATCAGTCCATGCCTCCACCCGTTCATCCATACATCAACCCACACACGCATCCAGCCATCCATCCTTCCATCCACTCCCTGCCCCTCCTATCCACCCGTTCATCCATCCCACTAACAAAGACGTTTGTCTGGGCTGTGCATGAGCTGCATCTTCTTAGGCACAGTAAAAAGCCCTTAAACAACCTTGATTTACATATTTAAGGTCACGTTGAAAGAGATAAAAGTTGAGCAAGAGTATGATGTGTGATATCCCTTTTGTTAAGGCCCGTAGCTCAGCAGACCTCGACAAAAAATAAATATTTTTTGGTTGTTTAATATAATGAATCTGAAGTACAAAGCTTACTCAAAATGTACAATGAACTGTTAGTGTGAATTCTGTGTGTGGTTAGTGGTTAGCAGGGTTAGTGTGTGTGTGCTATGGGGATGTTCAGAGCCAATTCCAATTCATTTGTCACTAACTGGACAACCAGTGTGTCTCATCCCATCCCATCTCAAAAGTCAAATCATTTTTGCTTACATTCATATCAGTGGAAGAACAGCAAATAAATCAAACTCCTTATTTGACATATTTTGCAAAAATGTCCCCAAAAATTGACATGGATTAATATGCTACCTTTCATTGCAGTTATTCTAACATGTGCATACGAAGAAAAACAGCCACAGGGCTAGAGTTTCATTACCCTTTAGAAGTATGGTGTTTGGTGTCTGGCCGTCGTCAAGCTTGCCTTTTCCCCAACATCGGTCAGGGTCAAGCGAGGTCGGAACTAATCACATCTGAGTTAGGGAGGGGGCACCTTAAATGCCAGTCCACACACACACACACACACACCCGACTGGAGCACTTTTACACACACACACACACACACACACACATACACACACACACACACCCGACTGGAGGATTTTTACACACACACGCACGCACACACACACACACACACACAGAGAATCACTTTTGGGTCTCCAATTAGTACGAATCATCATGTCTTTTATGTTTTAGATTTTAGATTTGAATTTGTATTGGTTTAATTGCCATGTTGTAAAAAGCACCTTTTAAATTGTTGTTAAAAAGTATATGATGATAATGACCCTTAATTTAAAATAATTGTTGTTGTTATTATGCTTGTGTTTTGTGTTCAGGGCAGCTGTTTCTCCTTATTCACACATTGGTACTTACTATTACAATGTTTTCTGAGTTAGTTTTTTCAGTGTGTGTGAAGACTTTGCTATCAACAATAGCGTTAATATTGTCTCTGTACTTGTATGGGTCCTATAACCACAAGCTACCACCATCACCAGTTGTAACCTGTGAGATCTCACAAGAGACAAATAGACAACCGGTAGTCGTCAAGTAGACACAGACAATATGGGAACAAAAGTAAACCAATTTGAGGATGGCTTAGGGAGACATCTGGGGTCATTACAAGTGCAGCCATGACCTTCTGTTTATGAAGCTCAGAGGTGGAAGATACTAGCATGTAGTTCCTTTAACAGCCTTTAGGGGGCTTGCTGCATGGCGGCAGAACGATCCATAACCATAGACCTTTTTCACAGAGGCGTCAACGTCACTGAGCTAGTGAAGATAAGCCTACTACCCGTGCCCTGGTATGTACAAGGAGCAGACCCATGATCAATGTTATGAGTGACACCTGTGTTTGTCCTATGATGATGCTTCCCATTGACTTAGAATCGACTCAAACGTCTATTCTAAGTCAATGGGAAGAAATGTGATTTAATTCTCGTAATACAATACATTTTTGGTTGGTTAGGATATCTTGGTTAACTTGGTTAGGATCTCTGTGGCTAGTTTGCCTTAATATTATGTATTTTTCCAGGTCCTGGTTCAGTTATCTTTCATTAATTCACTCTGCCAGTGCACAAAAAATGATGCCATTCAATAGAAGGCAAATCTACACTCATGGTCCTGTGTAAACCAATGGGTGGTCACAACGGACAGCAACACTGGGGTTAGGGCAGGTGTGTCACACAGGAAACATACACACACACACACACAACCCGGTTGGAGACAGCTCTCCCTACTGCACCAAGGGCAACCGCTTGGTTGCCTGGTACACCCAGAGGGGAGAGAAGAAGAACCAGAATAGTTTGGACTCCCTGAGGACTGCCTTGCTGGTTGTAACCTTGAGGAGAAGCTTTACCTGTGCAGTGCTTTATATGCTTAATATTACCACTCTTTAGTCAAGCAAATTACCTACAATTGGTCCTGCGGTGTGATTTGGAAGCGGACACGGGAGAGTTGTCACTTAGATTTCTTCCAAATGTAATTCCTATAGTTTTACAATTATGGAGCATGGAATTTATCTTCATCAATATGAAGATAAATATATTATCCAGGCCGACACAAGCCATCAGCCATGTGTTGCCATGACAGCATAAATGGTTCCAACAGGAATCAAACCCAGAACCTTTCATCTGGGAGTCAATCAATTATCCCTGTGCCTAAACATACATTGGCTATCTATTTATTCTAATTCTTTAGAAAAAAAAAAACATATACAAAATTAACAAAGGATAAACAGTAACCATCTTACCACATAACCTTTCACTGGCGCTCGCACAAAGAAAAACCCTGTCATCCATACCAAGTGGTAGTTCTCTCTAGTCATCTCAATACATCTTCTGTCGTAAGTACTAAAATGCTCCCCACATACCATGGGGACTGTCAGCTAACCAGGAAGGCATGTCCCCGGCTAGTTCAGTACAGACCTTTATAAGACGTACGTGAAATTCTCAAGGGTGTTCACCGCTCAAAGAAGATTTAAAATCAACTGTTTTTTCTGTTTCTTTCAGGATAGACGAGTTGAGGGTGTCCATGTAAATGTTCATTTGTAACACCATCATCTTCACATCCCCGATGTCACTGAATTAGTGACTTTTTGGTAGCCTGGGAACCAGACGAATCTCTGAGCTCATGTTTATTTGCTCTGGCATATGCGTCTGGCACCCCTCTCATTCAGACGGTTTAATACGATGACTGTACTGTGAGCGCCGTTGAGGCATTTTTGTAAACAACCAAGACGCTGATGTGGAACTGTCTGTTGAATCCGCTATCACAACAGTATTAAACAAGCGGTCTGTTGAATCCTCTATCATGACAGTATTAAACAAGCGGTCTGTTGAATCCTCTATCATGACAGTATTAAACATACTGTCTGTTGAATCCACTATCATGACAGTATTAAACATAATGTCTGTTGAATCCACTATCATGACAGTATTAAACATAATGTCTGTTGAATCCACTATCATGACAGTATTAAACATACTGTCTGTTGAATCCACTATCATGACAGTATTAAACATAATGTCTGTTGAATCCACTATCATGACAGTATTAAACATACTGTCTGTTGAATCCACTATCATGACAGTATTAAACATAATGTCTGTTGAATCCTCTATCATGACAGTATTAAACATAATGTCTGTTGAATCCTCTATCATGACAGTATTAAACATACTGTCTGTTGAATTCACTATCATGACAGTATTAAACATAATGTCTGTTGAATCCACTATCATGACAGTATTAAACATACTGTCTGTTGAATCCACTATCATGACAGTATTAAACAAACTGTCTGTTGAATCCTCTAAAATGCTGAATGGATTATTTATATAGCGCTTTTATCCAAAGCACTTTACATTGCCTCACATTCACCCATTCATACACCAACAGTGGTGTCAACCATGCAAGGCAACAACCAGCTAGACGGGAGCAGTTAGGGTTAGTTGTCTTGCTCAGGGACACTTCGACAATCAGCTAGGCGGAGCCGGGGATCGAGCCAGCAACCTTCTGGTTGCCAGACAACCGTCTCTACCTCCTGAGCTAGTGCTGCCCTCTATCATGACACTATTAAACAAACTGTCTGTTGAATCCTCTATCGTGACAGTATTAAACAAACTGAACTACATCACACATTTCGTTGCTCTGATTGGTTGTAGGTATTTCCAGTTGCATCCAGAGGCATTTTGGTCTGCGCCCGTTGATAACGGCCCTTGGAAATCAAAAATGAACTTAGAGGTTGTAGACTAATACGCATTTACGAATTGGTCTGGTGATATCAGACTAACATTTTGATGGATTATACTCAGAATCACGATGCAGAGCTATATAAATAAAAATGTAGCATGGACGTATAATTCTCCCTTTACTGTGAAAAAAGGGAACATAACATAACTAAAATATGGTAAATGGATTGCATTTATATAGCACTTTTATCCAAAGCGCTTTACATTGTCTCACATTCACCCATTCACACACACATTAATACACACATTCATACACCGCTCATCGGGAGGAGTTAGGGTTCGGTGTCTTGCTCAGGGACACCTCGACACTTAGGGGGACCCAGAGATCGAACCAGAAACCTTCCGGTTGCCAACCACTCTACTTCCTGAGCTACTACCTCTATCCCTCTCCATCTCTCACTCTCTCTCTACACACACACACACACACACACACACACATGCACACACACACACACACACACAAGACAACACAAGATGGCTCTATGTTATATCAGTAGAAAATGTGGGACTTTTTAATCCTAAGTGATGTACAGATAAAGAGCTGAAGTAAGAAAAGCACTGGGAGCCATTTCACCACAAGTCTCTACAGTGCTACATTATTGGATTATTTATTCATTTTTATGAAAAAAGGTTCTTTCAAAAGAAATTGCTGATTAATGATTTACATTATTAGATTGTACTTTCATTACAAAACTTGAGTCTTTATTCCTTCTGATGTGCCGTCACACGCATAATGTGTTTCATTCCATTACAGAAAAACAAAATGGATGAGATTACGGTGGTTATAAATTGCTGTGGGTTGCTAAATTGCAGGAAAGTCATTATGGGATTGTTAATTATTCTCCACTTAATGTGGGTGGTATTAAAATGTGTCCTTTTCCATATTCACAGTTTAAGATTATTTTGAGAAGATCTCCTATATTACAATATCACCTTAATACTTTCAATGTAAGATTTAAATTCAATTTGAATGATGTACTTTTAGCTAACTAAACTAACACAAACTGCATGTAAATATTTTACCAGTTTAATATTAAATATTAATTAAAAAGGGTTACCCTAACCCTAACCCTAACCCTAACCCATAATAAATACATTTGAATTTGCTTCAAGAAGATTTTTTCATTCACTTTTCATTACCATTTTTTCATTAACAGGCACTTTGCAATGCGTTGAAAAGCGCTATACAAAATAAATGACTTTTTTATGAAGGAGAACGTTTTGGGATAGTGCCTTGTGCCTTGGAGGTGCAAAGTAAAGGACTGATATGTTTGAGAAAGGCAGGGAGACAGAATAACATATCTACCAGGAAACAGGAATTAGGAGGGGAAGCCTCGTCCATCTTGTAGCAGGCTTGAGCCTTGCCCTCTTGTCCTTGTTGGCTACAGTCTTCTTCCTTGACAACCATACATCAAGATTAACAACCTTACTGTGGGCACTTCCCAAACCAAAGAAAAGATATATTGTTGACGCTGGTACATATGAAACACAAGCCCGGCATCAACAACAGCCTAGTTTTCTATTATTGCATGCCCTTCCCTCTTTCTCTTCCTCTTTCTTTCTTTTTTTGCAGAGGGTGCAACTTGCAAGTACTATTTTCCAGTTCTGTCTATGAAGAAGCATTGCATCATAAAATCATTTTCTAATACTAATCCAGCTATTCAGATATGATTTTACCATCATACTTTACTATATAACATCTGGTTAAAACATTGCATGGCACCCACTACAGTCTGCCTCACTCTCATTAACACAGATGTTGGTGAAATTAATCATAGGGGTGTTTGACTAAATCAACAGGGTAACTATTGTCACTTGTTGTTACTTGGTGTTCTGACTGCTACCTAGGGGGAAACTAGGAGATATGATGGAATAGATAATGTCTTGATGAACTCCTGATTCCCAAAAATTACAGAAAATGTTTGGCTTTGCTGTACAAAGCATCTTACACTATGCCAAATATTGAATGAAATACCCAAAAACACTACCACACTTTGGGCAGTGAAAGGAGTTTTCAGATGGTTGGATGTGTGTGTGCAGAGGAGAAAATGAGGAAAAATGTCAGCAATAACAAATAAATAGAATCACAGCCACCACCAGTTTTTTGACCTTCTTCTATTATTCAAGGTCCCAACCAAGCACAGATAACTCAAATCCGTAAATGATTTATATATTTTACATTATAAGTACACCTACACCTACACATATATTTCATCCAGCCAAGTTAAATGATGAAGTTTGTGTTTAAAATGTATTCTTGTGACCCATGTGTCTTGAATTTATATATGCTGTGCAAGAATAGAAGAATAGAATCTTAACATTAGTAAATAGGCTATAGCGCAATTTGGAAGTGTTCACACATTCAAGGCTCTCTCTCTTTGGTAATTTAATTTAATTGTTGTCTGTGAGTTTCTGTAAAGCCTTTTTGAGAGAACTTGAGAGAATTGGGAAGTAATTGAAAAGTGTTTTGTTTCAAGGCAAACAACATACATTTACCACACCAAAGAAACTATAATTATGTCCATGAGTAACATACTATTAAGTGGTTACACACGCAGTTACTCAGCAATCTCAAGTCTCACACATTTCAGAAGCTATGTTAATGGAATGCACTGACTCTGGCTGACAATTAATTCACTGGGGGAAATTAATGAATTATTAATAATTCCTAAAATGGCAAATCAATTATGAATATATTTTGCCAATGTGATCACTTTCTGGTCAGCTGTTTCTGTTATATTGCTATGAGTGTAAATGTACTATTACAGCTATGAGCACATCCAAAAAATGCCCAGGGCTGTCCAAAAAAGTTTAGCTTCTTTTGGTAGCGCAAGTTGTGATGCATCAAACGTGACATGCTCTCAGGGTTTAGGTAATTAGCTTAGATAAGGGTCTGACATTGTGACATTGACATCTGTCAAACTCAACGTATGTTATCCTATATATTTGTGGGAGAACAAGAACAAATCAATCTGGTCTTTAGCCATGACCATTTTTTTCAAGTGATTGGATTAATCTGTGATTGTCCAATTCCAAGTATTCCTTATTCCTTAGACAACTTAAAGATATACACCACAAAACAATCTGTTTTCGCTTTTCTTCCGCTTTTTGGCTTTTCATAGTTGGCAGTGTAAATTCAGCCCATACATTTCCTCAACATGAATCATCCACACTGCAGTGACTTCCATGAAATAGCCTATTCCTCCACCTCTGATATTAGAATAGATTTATAGATATTCATAGCCCTGTCCTGGTATGCTGTGCTCCCATTGGCTTTTGCAGCCCTGGATGCCACTGGCCATGTTATGAGTTTCCCCCAACAAGAACCACCAGACTGATATCCATCCTTGAGCCTATAACACCTCAGCAACCACGTCAGATCCATCTGCTTGAGCTCCACTCACACATTTTACATTCAAGCTGGAAGCGCATAGAGCTGAGACTCACTACAAAATAAGAATAAGAATAATACGGGCGATTAAACGCTCATGGGAAATGTAAGGCTAACCTTAACCCCAACCCAGCTTTGAAAGCATTTGAAACCAATTGTGCCTTCAAGTGAGCAGTGAAGCCATTCCATAGATATAGATGTATCTGGACTCAAGGTTCCCCTCGTGCACAGTTACGTAGTAAGGATATGGAGGCTGTTGATGGAACCTTTCTTCCATGATAAAGTTTCCTATGTCTCTGTACCAGTGGATGGCTTTTTTCCAAAGCTCTGTGCTGCCAGGTACAGTTCGGTTCACTTCATTTCTCCCCATCCACTTCCTTAAAGAGAAGACAGGTGATTGGTACATTCTCAGCTATCTTCTAATAGACCCTTTTCAGAGAGTTGTCATCATAGGACAAACACAGGTGTCACTCATAACACTAATTATGGGTCTGCTCCTTTTCTTTGTACCAAGGCATGGTTAGTAGACTTGTCTTCACTCGTTTAGTACATAAAAGTAGCAGAGCACTGACGCCTCTGTGAAAAGGGTCTATTAGAAAATAGGTGAGTATAGTGACAGGTGTTGTCAATATACCAATCACCGGGGACATCTTTAAGGTAGTAGATGTGGGAGGAAAGTAGTGAACCGAGCTGAAGTACTGCTATGGATGGCTGAATTTGAGTTTGCTCCATGACAGTGTAATGTACAGAATCTAGAACAAAAGTGCTACAGTTTAGTGGCAGTTTAGTAAGGTCCATTAAGTGTATGCTGCTAAATTCGATGCTTTCACAATTTATGATTTTGTTTTTAATGGCATATCCCATTCACATACCTACAAAAATATTGTGACAGCCGGCAGAGGAGCATAAGAGAAGAGGTGAGGAACCACCGATATATACGCTTCCCTGTATTAACACTCATGCCCAAATATGGAGTTCCGGGGACGTCAGCGCAATCAAGGGGATTCGGAGCACCTGTACCTCGTCGACAGAGCCAGGGGCGGCGCAGCAACGCGCTGATTGACGGACACATAAAAAGGGAAGTCTCACACACACATTTTGTTGGAGTATGGAAGGATTGTTATCGAGAGAGAGAATAATCAAAGTGCTGTGTATGACCCGTTTTGGAAGGAGAACCCTGCTGTGTGCTGATTCCCTGGACCATCTGAGAACCCGCCCCGTGTATGCCCCCCGCCTGTCTGACTAACCTTTGCCTCGCCGAATCCTGATCTGTCTGAGAATCCGTCTCCGTGTACCGACCCCTGCTTGTGGACATCGACGATTCTTGTTGACTGCGGATTGGCTGTGGCTAGTAGTATTATATATCTCTCTCTACCCGAAAACAGTCAATAAAGCGTGGCATTTCATTTATTTGGTTGTGGACCCCGATTTTGTTACTTTCAGTCAAGTGAAAACTCTAACCCCGCTCGAGTGTGTCACAATATAT
>OMKP01083927.1:0-13264 GCA_900302375.1 Bathygadus melanobranchus | reverse complement strand
GCAGTCTGTGAAGGTGGACACCATGTTTCCCCTGCGTTGGGTGACCGTCCGGCAGTGCTGTTTACCTGTAGTACCCTGGAACCCGCCACTGCTCCTGGAACCGTGCGCGTTGAATGAGAACATCTTCTCCAGGTCCTCGAACATGTTGTCGAAGACTCCTCCTCCACCAAAGCCCCCCTGCTGGAATTGTCTCTTGTGTCCGTTGGCGGCCTCCCGGTGGGCCTGGAATTGTCCGTCAAAGTCTCTCTTCTGGTGGGCTTGGGAATGGGCGTAGGCGTGGGAATGGGCATAGGCGTGGGAATGGGGGTCGGAGTGGTGTTGTTGATGATGATGATGGTGGTGGCGGTGATGGTGGTTGTGATTGTGGTGCGGTTGTCCGAATTGGTCAAAGTCTTTGAAAAGGTCATCAAAGTTGAAGGACTGGAAGTACTGGTGGAAGTTGTTGCTGGCTCGGGCCCCGCCACTGTTGCCTCCAGGTCCGGGGAAGGGGCCTTGACCACCCAGCTGGTCGTACTCCCGCCTTCTCTTGTCATCCGATAGCGTCTCGTAGGCTAGAGGAGAGACAGAAGACCACATGATTGGACGTCCATGTTGACCCATCGCTAAAAATAAACTTACTTCACAGGTGTGCCCATGAGGCTAAAATAACGTGTGCTTGGCCGCATCCCGTTGGTGAAAAAACTATTTGAATAGATATATAAAATGTTGATGCAGTTTAATCAAATATTGTACTTCAACTTTTCCAAGTAAAAGTGATTATACTAATGGTGGCAATGCAAAATAACTTGCCATTCCTTTACGGTCAATGCAGCAATCAGTCAACGCTAAAATGTAGGCAATAAGTTAACACATTTGTACTCACCCTCGGCTATTTCCCTGAACTTTGATTCGGCATCTGGGCTTTTGTTTTTGTCGGGGTGATACTTCATGGCCAACTTATGAAAGGCCTTCTTTATCTGGCGCTCCGAAGCATCCTTGGGCACCCCGAGTATGTGGTAGAAGTCTTGGGTGGCCAGGATGAACTCTGTGATGAGCAGGATATAAACTGCGAGCAGCAACACTGTTTGAGCCGTGGCCATGTTCGGACCCTTTTCTACTTCGTGAGCTGTGGGGAGAGGGGATGACAGGTAGCTTTTCAGTGTCGTGTCATTCTCCTAAAGTGCACCATTATGGACAGATATCGTTGGAACATGAAGCCTAAAAGGAGATCTGACTTCAAAGATGTACGACACACAAAAATACAGGGGGAGGGGTACGATGACGTTGCTGTAGCTCCACAGAGGTACACGTACATAATAAGAATAAGAACAACCAATGCCAACATTTCACGAAACAAATGTGTCTGAGGTTTTGTTTTAAAACCCTTTGTAGTTGACATATAGCATCACATAACAGGTATGTTATAAGAGAAAATAAGTGGTTTGATTACCTGGAGTCGACAGATGACAGCTATCCCCGGGATACGTCCATCGACTGCTCTTGTTGGCTTCAGGCGAGGTTATCAAATGTTGACGAACAGCATTCCAGAAGCGAAACACCACGACTCACAATCTTATTGGTCCGTTTTTTTACCTCCACTGACTTCGCGGTCTGCTATTGGTCAACACCAATTGCACGTGGATTACTGTTGCTGGTTGTATTCTGACGTCATATCCGTTGTGCCGGCAGCGTGTATCCTTTTCTTTTTGTTCCTGTCTTACACTAAAGTGCATTAAATGTAATTAATATTGTTAGTTATTGTGACTTGTATAAAAAGCCAATTTTCTATTTGTGTTATTTATTTGCATTTACTTGTGTACCTGGCTTATAATTCTTTGGCATTGAAAGTGTATTGTTGTAGTGGCCCGATAAGCTATTCAAATATGAATTATACATATTTATATTTAATCAGAAAACAAAAAAAGCCGACGTGTTTATCTCAACTTCAGCTCTACGTTTCCTAAATAAATACTACATTTTAAATCTGAAATGAGATTCAGAATGTGACGTTGAGAGAGAGATAAGAGAGTAGCCTACACTCAGCAAGCCGCCCATTGGTTAAATCCTTCGATGACGCTTTTGTAATAGACCAATGAGAGCCTCGTTTGTGTGTTCAAATTAGTCTGAGCGGACGAGTCGCGGAGTGGGGACCAGTATCAACAAGAACCAACGGAGGCGATTTTTTTAGTATAAAAGTAGTGGTATTGGTTTTGTTTTTTGATTGGAGTGAAGAGCAGAGACAATGCGGAGGAGGTAAGTAAAAAGAATACGCGTGGACTATATAACATTGTTTTATCATTGTCTTGCTTGGCGTCGCCAGCTAGCTAGATTGTGTGCTGGTAGACACAATCATGTCGTTTCTCCTGGATGAGCCTAGATGCTTTAAAGTTTAAAAATGCATCACGCACCATGCTCATCGGTAATGGGTAAGTGTAGTGTTAACTGTAGGCTTTTATAAATATGGGAAAATGTACGTGTATTTAAGTAAACGCTTACAGGAAATGACATGACACCAGTGAGACAGTACCTTTACATTTAGGGTATTTGGCAGACGCTTTTATCCAGAGCGACGTACATTAGTTGAAACAATACATTTACGTTACAATCGTTCTTAAATTCGTAAAATCAGCCATTCAGACATTTGTATGTACGCTGTGTGATTATGTGCATGTATTTGTCTATATGTGTGGGTATATGTATATTTAATTGTATTTTTATATTTATGTATATGTATTATATATTTAATTCTTCAACATTTTTAATATTAACCATCACCTTTTACTTGACTGGGATACAACATTTGAGGTCATTTGTTCTCATTTGACTGAATATTAATTAATATGATCAAATTGTAAGCCTACCTTTTTGTATTCCAGTGAGATCCACGCAGCCGAGTCAGTGGCTTGCCTAAATAAGGCCCTGAGCAGATTGAAAGACATATGGGAGGAGGTAGGAATCCCAGAAGACCAGCGCCTTCAGAGAACCGACGTGGTCCAGCAACACATCAAAGGTCTGCTGGACATGATGATCGAAGAGGAGGAAGAGATGAAGAAGCGGCTGAAGACCAGCCTGGAGACGTGCTGCAAGGAACTCGACGACCTGTGCGTCGAACTCCAGATGACCACATTCCAGGTAGGGATAGGTCATGATTTTCGAATATTCGAATAGTCATTAAATGATAAAAAAAAATCGGAATAGTTTATCGTTGTCTTAAAAAGTATATTTTCCCTTGTTTTCCCCGGCGCCTTCCGCACGAAAGCAGTATAGCATTTGCTACAGCACTGAGATGGGGCCAATCCCTAGATGGGTTAGCTACTACAGTCGTCACAAATTTTGTGGAACTGATAGCGAAAGACATGCTTCCCGTCAGAGTTTGATGGAATTTGTTGAGCGCGGGTGGGGGCGGGATCTTCGGATAATGGTCGAATAGTATTTTTGCTTGCCCATACCTACTTCCAGGAGGAAGAGGGCACCACCATGCTGCAGCTGGAGAAGGACCGGCGCACGCAGCTCGACGTGATGAGGAAACACAAGAAGCAGAGGATGGATGACCTGCAGGCGCTCGTCGACAGGGACCGCCAGCTCTGCGGCATCCTGTGCACCACGCCCTTCTGCATCGACCGCGACTGCGTGCCGTCCACGGAACAGCTGGACGGCTACCGCGCCTACGTCGCCAACCTCGAGAAGGAGAAGCAGCGGCGCCATGCCGAGTTTGTGGGCGTCAAGGAGCAAATCATCCTCGCCATGGGGGACCTGGAGAGGCTGCCTGAGACCAGCTTTGAGAGGGACGTGATGTGCGAGGACGAGGACGCCTTCTGCCTCTCCAATGACAACATCTCCTCGCTCAAACTCCTGCTCACCCAGGTAAGTTGTGTGCTTCAACGTATTGTACTGGTTTTTTTAATATATGTGCACCTACTTTGTTGAATTGGATTTCTTCTGTACATGGGTGGAGATATGTATGTATGTGTATATTTATGAGTATGATTTAGAAGATGCTTTCATCCAAAGCGCCTTGCAGATCGGGATTGGGCATCTTGCTCAGGGATGCCTGCCCCTACAGGTTATGCTGTGGACATTTGAATTTTGAACACAGAACCTTTTCGAGTGGGTTGTCAAACACCCTAACCAATACTAGACTATCCTGCCCACAATTTTTTTTTTAACGGCAAAATTTCAGGGTTTAATGCACTGCTTTCTTATTGTAAGTAAACACAACGCACCGGCAGTCTTGGGGATTGTAATGTAATCATGTGTCCCCCCTCCTCTAGTTGGAGGACCGCAAGGCGGAGAACGAACGCCGGTGCTCAGCGCACCGTGCCAAAATCCAGGAGCTGTGGGAAAGGCTCCAGATTCCCCAGGAGGAGAGGGAGACCATGTCGGCACACATGGTCAACTCCAAGAAGCGGAACGCAGAGGCGCTCCAGGCTGAGCTCAAGCGTCTGGACGAGCTTAAGATGAAGAGCATCAGGAGCTTCGTCGAGGCCATCCGAGCGGAGATGGCCCTCTGGTGGGACAAGTGCTTCTACAGTGCTGAGCAGCGGCAGGAGTTCGCCCCGTACTATGACGTCGAGGACGACTTCACAGAGGAACTGCTGCACCGCCACGAGGCAGAGGTGCAGACACTGAAGCAGCGCTACGAGGACCACAGGGAGCTGTTCGAGGGCGTTGCCAGGTGGCAGGAGAACTGGACGCTGTTCCTGGAGCTCGACCACAAGGCCAACGACCCCTCCAGGCTGAACAACCGCGGCGGGAACCTCCTCAAAGAGCAGAAGCAGAGGTCCGACCTGCAGAAGAGCCTGCCCAAGCTGGAGAAAAGCCTGAAAGCCCAGATTGACCTCTGGGAGCAGGAGTGCGGCGGGGAGTTCCTCGTCGGCGGGCAGATGTTTCTCGCATACGTGCAGCAGCAGTGGTCTGCCTTCCACGAGGAGAAGGAGAAGGAGAAGATGGAGAGGCAAATGAAGAAAAGCAAGCAGATCGAGGATGAGATGAAGTTCGGCACGGCCGCGAGGACACCGTCCAAGAGGCGCCTGGCGACCACTCCCACGCCGGGCAAAGTGAGGAAACTCACCGGTATGTCCACCGGCTCCACCCCCAACAGCACCCTGAGCTCAGGCTTCGGGGGCACCATCTGCCACAGCATGGTTCACCGGCCGCCTCTCTCAGTCAAAAAGGGCCTGGGCCTGCGCACTCCGGTCAATGGAAAGGCGTCCCGCTCGTTGGAGCGGCACAAGGAGAACACCGCGCCTCCCCCCGATAAGAACATTCTGAACGTCGGCGGGGGCAAGTCCCAAGACGGCCACGACTACACGTTCAACTCGGTCGCCGGCACCTACGCGGATTTTGCACGCGACCTTGCAAAGGCGTCCAACGCCAACTTGAAGCTGAACTCCACCGTCAGTCAGCACTGATTTGGGCAGAAGAACCACAGGCAACTAGCAGGAGTGGGTTTAAAAAAAAAAAATTAAAAAAAGATATATGAATAAAGCCTGATGTGTATGGAATTCTACATATCGCTTTTTGGTTTGGTGAACCTGTTCGTGGTAGCCAAGCCAATTTTTGTAATGATTTTTCTTCCTTCCAAGGTGATGATTTTTCTGCTATATTTCTTGGGAAATCTGTCATGTTTTAGTTATCATCACGCAATTTTTAGATTAAAATAGCATTTTAAATAGACCTTTTGCATTTCAGTGTAAATCCGTAATCCTGTGCTTTCATTTGGCTGGAATTACAACCTTCTTGAACCTCAAACTGTCGGAAATATGGTTTGGATCAATTTGTAAATAAAGGTTTTTTTATTTAAAAAAAAAAAAAAAAGTCTTATTTTCATTCCGTTTTGTATTATGTCTCTTCACATGACTTCAATAACATTTACATCCTTGTTAATTTCATGTGTATCCATTTCTCTGGAACGATCATCGAGTGCGCATTTGCACGACCAATAAGGACATTTTGTCTACAGGCTACCCGGAAGTTATACTTCATTTGCGTATGATCTCTGTGGCCCTCAGTTGCAGTAAGACTATATATGTGTTTCCGTCTGCGTTCTGGATGAGTTTGTGCTACATACGCGGGTAGAGTTTAATGTCAAGTGTTTCACAGTTAAAATGCCACGGTACTGTGCCCTAAAAGTCTGCAAAAACCGCGGGGGAACTTTGCCTAAACAAGAACACAAGAGAATCAGCTTCTATCCGTATGCTTTCATAAACCTCATTTGCTCAACCTTTCCACAACGACTATCTTTCAGAATTTCAATTCTTTAGTGCCATAACTCATAACGGTGTTATCTTACCCATGGCAACTGTTATTGTACGTATACTAGTTATTTGTACGTGTGAGGTAGCCGTACACTGATTTTTATTTCACATTAAAAGTGCGAGGCTGACACTGCAGCATTAATATGAATACAAACGTCACGTCATATTCTCGTCTTCTCTGTGTGATCCCAAAGATTCCCCTTGCAAGACTTTTCTAGGTTACAGAAGTGGGTGGGCAACATGAGGAGGGAGCGTTGGGCACCCAGTCGACATCAGTACCTGTGCAGCGAGCACTTCACAGAAGACTGCTTTGACATCCGATGGGGAATCCGCTATCTGAAGGGCACGGCTGTCCCCACGATTTTCCCCTCCATCCAAAATGTGAGCGTTGCTTCTCAATACAGCCATCATCAAGATAAGGAGGTAACTCCCAGAAATTGGAGTGTCACAGCAGAGCGTACAGGACAGTGATAGCAGCTTTAAAAAACCTACAATTGCTAGAAATGCCACCTGCGCTGCCGTTATATGTATGTGCGCGTATGATCACGTATACTGTATGTATGTAGAGTGTGAACCAGTTTTATGGTGCGAACAGTTCATTTCCAGCCTGTATGTGTACTCAGCTTGTTCAGTCTCTTGTTTATACGGGTGTCCCTTTGAAATTTGATTATGATGTACGTGTATTGGAACATTTAAAAGTGTTATACCATAAGGTATTCAAGGTATTGACACTGCATGTGAGCATTCAGCCCACCATGCTGACCATTTTGATGTATAATATGTCTGTAGTGTAAATATTGCGGGAGTAAATGCATTTTTCTAGGTTTCAATGTTTTGATTGTGATAGCCACTATTATTCTAAACATGGCGAGTAGATAATGACCAAAAAAGTGGCAGATATGGAATAATAATTAGTATGCAAGTGAGCAGTACTTTATAATTAAACTAATAACGACAATAATACATACAGAACAATACATCTATATGCACAATATGAGTAGTAGAAATGTAAATACAAAAGGTAAATGTAAACTTTAATCTCCATATTTGTGCAAACATATTGCTGATCAATGCTGCCTTTTGTGTTTTGTTTCAGGAGAGTGAACTAAAAAAGTGCAATAGTCCACAGAGCCCCAACAGCGATATCAGGACGACAGCTAGCACTCCACCTTTAACCAACAGCAAGGTAAGCCAAACGGACTCCATTCAGCCATGTCCGGATTATACAAGCACTTGTCCTAATGACACATCGCTGGGGGGAAACACGGCAAACACTCAAGAAGACACTAACGGTGAGCTCCCAGGCGACAGCGGTGCGACACAAGCAGTCCGCAGTGCGCCATCTGGTGGCGGGGGTGGGCACCAACAACCTCAAGACCAGGTGGACTCATTGACCATGCCATACAGCGGGTCACCGGGTGACACAGCAGAGATTACCATGAAGGCCGCGGTGACGACGGAATCGGGACTTTGGCAAGAGTTCGGCTTTGTTCCCGAGCAAGCGATCGTGCACGGTATCTGGGACGACGCGGGACACCCCGAGGAAGACGGAGGGCGCGCTTCGGTCGATGACGACCACTCCTACTGTAGAGGAGCCGAAACGGACAGACAGCAGCTGTGGAGGAAGCTCTTGAGTTTGCACCACAAGGTGTTGGAGCTGGACCACAGGGAGGAGAACACGGTGGCTAGAATACACACGTTGGAGCATGAGATTGCACGTTTAAAGAGGGACAGCGTGGTATTTAAGGAGAAGCAGAAGGTGTTAGAAGATTATATGTGTTCGATATTGCTCTAGCATGGCTCCAAGTCATTGGAGAATTGAAGAAAAAAGCTTAAAAAAAATTCGTCCAGTCTCCCCCAGACTGAATGAATGCCAAATGACCATAACATGTATTATTTAGTATTTTATTAACTGTAAGTATTTTATTTAATGTAAGTATTTAAGTGTTAAATCAAGATAGAAAAGTATTGTCTTATATAACTTGTGTCTGCTTCATTTCATATGCACAATCGTCAGGATTGTTGCTGAAGGATGTTTTATATTAAACAAATATGAATACCACACCATCTTTTGTAAAACACTTTTTTTACAAAAGATTATCTAACCTCTTTCTGATTGGCTGAATTTGTGACACTTGCCATATACGGCGTCGTCTCTATGGCAACTGCAACTGTACATGCATACTTCAACTCATATTCAAGAGATATCATTTGAACTGTCCAAAAAAAATAATTGCACCAGGTTTTTAATTTATTAAGTGACTTACAATTTTATTAAAATGTATAGTCAAATCTTGTTTTAACTTGTGGTGACAAGCAAGTAATATTTGTTTACAGCCTGAAAGATTTTTTGTCATGTTGATATTGTATGTACATTGACTTTCTGATGATTGGTCCTGTGTGTGTGAGAGAGTGTGAGGCTGTGAGCCACTGTTGTTTCCTATGTTCACTTCAGACAATAGATCATTTAGGTCTGGATGTGTTTGTGTGGGCGACACATTCACAGCTTGGCCAGGGTGGGTTGAATGTACAGGTACTCCCTCAAGAATGTCAAAATCCTCTTCCAAGAATCCTCCTGAGCATCTGCATGAGCTTTGGGCTCTCCTCCCCACAGCATTACCACTATAACACACAAACACACACACACACACACACCACTCATTTTAACATGATCCCTAATGACAAAGGGATTGTTGGTTACTTTAATGTAACATATCCCCACACTGTTTACATTTAATGCCAAAAATGTAGTATAGTAGGCCTACATACTATTTACTTAGCATGCTAAGTAAATAGTACTTAGCATGCTACACAATGCTAAGTGCTATTTTTAAGTGCCAGGACGTATGAACATATAAGCAAGTGCTAGCTAGGGTGCCAAGAGGGGATGGAATTCAAGCCCTGGTTTGGTAAAATTGTATTTCCTGGATTAGGCTACCTTTGTTTCAAAATATATTATCTATATATTATCTAAAATTTCACACGTATGAAATGGCCCAAAATGATCACTTTAAACGTAGGCTACTTAATTAAGCCTAACATAATTATTTAAACAACAGCTTGAAATTATTGCATCCCGCGCGCTTTGAGCCAAATACGCGGTTGATCATTACTAGGAGATGTTTTCACTGCTCATGGTTATTATAGGATAGGCGGGTTCGGGTCGGGCCGCGGATCTTATGCCGACGGGTCGGGTCGGGTCGCAGAACTAATTGGCCATATGTGCGGGTGGCGGGGCGGGAGCCGGTCTTGAAAATGGCTTCGGTCATTTCTTTCCAGTGTCTGCTTTTTTTCTGACGTACGGGGTACAACTTGCAGAAGATCCGATCTTTACATTTAGGGCATTTGGCGCACGCTTTTATCGAAATCTTATGTCGAAATCTTTTGCGACCAAACAACTTCCACACGACTGACGTCGCTCCCCTTTTTGGAACTAGCTCCTCCACCACAGAGCTGGCGGCGGAGCCGCTTTCAGCCACGCTTGCTTGTTGTTGCCGCGCGTAACGGTGTTACGCCAACACGTCGGCATGCCTGTTGTTGCCGTGCGTAACGGTGTTACGCCAACACGTCGGCATGCCTGTTGTTGCCGTGCGTAACGGCATGATGTCATTACGTCAACAAGCCGGAATATCGCCATTATCACGATATGAATTTTTTTCATCATATAAAAAATGATACCGGTATTATCGCGAACGATACGATATGGCACAGCCCTATTGTCCAGCAACCGGTAGGTTGCTGGTTCGATCCCCGGCTCCCCCTACCTAAGTGTCGAGGTGTCCCTCAGCAAGACACCTAACCCTAACTGCTCCCGACGAGCTGGTTGTCGCCTTGCATGGTTGACACCGCCGTCGGGTGAATGTGAGGCAATGTAAAGTGCTTTGGATAAAAGCGCTGTATAAATAATCCATTCACCATTTTACAGCTTCCAAGTGAATTCAGATACATTTCTTTAAAGGGGAAGTAAACCCCAAGAACTGGTTCTCCCAATACGTCAAGGGGACTTTCCAGAGTCCCCTTGAGAGAACCAGAGCTTCCTGTTGGCTGCGCACGCTTGCTTGAGCGAGTGCGTTTGACGTGTTTTGACAACGTTGTTACTTTTCAGCCGGGATGGGCAAGTTGTGCGTCACTACTGAACGTACTACTTGGTGACAACAACCACTGTGTTGCACTCGTGTTTACTCGTGTTTACCGTGTACACACAAGCTTACCTTTCTCTCTGGTCTGGCGGACAACGAAGTTGCTGGCCCTGAAGTGTGGCGTGAAGGGGGGCTCGATAAGATGACCTGCTCTGGGGTACGTCAGCGTGGTCAGCAGGTGTTGGTTGCCAGCAACAGACATCATGTTGGCCATCTGAAAGATGGGAAATGGCTTTTTAAACGACTGCAAACCGTATATAGGCCAATTCATGTAAAATCGGGCATTTTGTTGTATGTGGATTTGGTTGACTTTTTAAACATTGAAGTAACTAAATGAAGTAAGTACATAATCCACCTCATGAATATAATTTTTTGGTTAGTTTTAAAAAATGTGCTTAGCTTCTGCAGTCTTGCAAAAAGAAGAAATGTAAAAAAAAATAGGTAATAATAGGTTTGTATGTCCTGGCACTTTGTAGGATGCTGTATGCTGGTGTGTCCCGGCACTTGAAATAATATTTAGCTTACGTAGCATCTTATCCTGGCTACCTACTGTTATATAGTAAGGGGTCAAGCTAGCAATTGCAAGCTTGTAACTTGTTCTATTGACCTGGCAATCAGGAATGCTTGTAACTTGTTCTGTTCTAATTGTACTGTACCTTCAGCGATATATTGTTGTCTCCCTCTTTTGACAAATGTGTTACTTTGAATAAGCGTCTGCCAAATACCCTAAATGTAAATGTAAATGTAATAATATGAATAGGAATCACTGATAGTGCACAGGGAGCGTGTGTATGTGCGCGTGCATGTGTGCGTGCTTGTGCACACTCACGTCTTCTGCAGACTCCACAGTGGGCCAGTTCTGATCGTCAACCCCGTTGACGAGCAGCAGTGGACACTCGATTCTTCCCATCTGGCAAAGAAAGCCCCAGAGGGTCCTTACAAATAATGTCTCATCCCTGAGTGTGTTTCTTGGAAATACACAGTGTTTCATAGAACCTACGTCAACTTTCATGGCGGGGTCCGTGGTGATCGGTAGAAGAAGGTTTCGCCATATTAAGTTATTCTCCTCGTCTCTCAGAATCTTGCTGTCATTCCTGAGGGGGAAGGTGGTCGAGCGCAGCATTACAATTGCACTTGACTTTGGCACCGTTGAATGTATGACGTTGTGTTAAAGGGCCCCCAGTTTACCACCAGCTGTGAGGGTGATAATTCAAATCCGTCCACTGCTGACATCACAAGTGGGTGTGTCTACAAAGACGCACGGTGGGTGGATCCAACTCCAGCCTACCAGTTGGTACAGGCCACCGGTGAAGTGATCGATCTACCTATCATACTTCTGGGTGGACACTCCCACTTGTGATGTAATCAGTGGCTCGACAAGACGGTTGTATAATAGGGGCCCTTAATAGCACTACTAAAAAAAATGAATCCTAACAAAATTATTACAAATTGTATAACCTTCTACTTTATTACTAGTTAATTTAACACATATCAATTATCCTTGCACCTAAAGGTAGCTCCCTTCCTCTCCAATTGAAAGATGTGTATCGTCAACTAACTAGGCTAACTAGGCTAACTCGTCTAACCCGTTTGGTTTGTGTTTCTGTGTATCCCTTGACGTTTGTGCCTGTAGTGTGACGATAAAAGTCCTGAACATTTGTTGTCTCACTGGAGACGCTTGGTCAATGCTCCCTGTGTGTCCTCCCATTGAGCATGCTCCATTCTATCAGATACTTTGCTGTCAAGACGCGTCCCACAAGAAACTCTTTGTAATCACCTACCGGACAATTTCCGCTAACAACGGGACTGTGACGTGACTGCCACTGATACAAACGCAGCAACGAGGCTGGGGGAAAAATACATTAAAAGATGGGTCATCAAAAACAGGATGTAGCATCACGAAAAGTGTCTGAGATACAGAGGACAGACTTACTCTGGCAATCTTGGAGTAGGCGGCTAGATTGAGGGTCACTGACGTGCCGAAGGAAAGGCCAAGGATGCCCACTCTGTCACTGATCACCTGCGGTTGCTCTTGGATGATCTGAAATGCCATCTGTGTATAAAATGGTTTATTTAATTTAATTTGAATGGGGAACTAATACAACTGGATTTGCTATTTAGTCATTTAAGAGACACTTGTATCTAAAGCCACAATGATACACTTTTACTTAATTTTGGCTACTATGTCATTAGTGAGCAGGTAGGGGGTTAGGCGTCTTGCTCAAGGATGCCTAAGGGTAAACTGCACACACTGGGGGGTTTGAATTTTTATGAGGTGAGGTGATCACCTCCAGTCTAATCTAAGGAGAGTCATAGTTCACTCCCTTGGACCTTGGACAGTTCGGACACACAACTAAAGACACATGTCCCACCTCGAAGTAGCCCATTCCCACACCCGACAGCTGAGAATCGGTGTTGCTGTCAATGTATTTGAGCGCCATGGTGGCAAAACCGTGGGACGCGAGCAGCGCTGCGCGGTACTCCACCAGCCCCCCTCCTCCACCCCACATGTCCAGCACACCTGGGAAGGGTCCGGGGCCTGCGAGAGACAGAGATCGACAGACATAGCCATACGCATAATATCACTGACACGGCAAAAACGATTGGCTAGTTTTCTACGCGTCAGACATTTTGTGAGCAAATCAATCGAACATATTGCAATTTAAATTAGTTCTGATCTTTGGTCATTTTAAGTCATAATTAAAGCCATATAATTGTATACAGTGAACCCTCGCTATAACGCGGTTCACCTTTCACGGCCTCGCGGATTTTTTTGTGCAGTTTTTTTCACAGTGCATTGTGTTCTGCGTCCTGATTGGCTAAACAGTCTCAGCGCTTCTTCCCTACCTGTGTGTCAATAACGTTACGGTATTTTAATATACGTAATAC
>OMKP01083922.1:3373-17054 GCA_900302375.1 Bathygadus melanobranchus | reverse complement strand
TACTACATACTCAATATGTGTACTATCGTTCAACATACTGTTGTGTAAATAAACAGTAGCGTGCATCTTTTCGGACGCACTGCTCAGCGCGGAACGTCACTTCCTGAGAGCTTCCTTCGCGTCGCGTAACCACGGTAACCCGTGCCACCCTCATCTCTACTGGCATTTGCAGCACTTGCAATAGTTTTATGTTATTGATTTGTATTGATTTTTTATTAATTTTGAAGCGTTCTAGACGCCACAGAGCTGCCTTGGTCGCCGTCCGCCATTGTTGTCTTTTGTTGTCGTCACTACTGCATTGCATTGTGGGATATTTATACCGGCGTAGTGTCCAGTGCTTCATACTGTAATATAGTATGCAAAATAGTATGCACCTCGCGTACTATTGAGTTCTATAGTATATCTATAGTATAGCTAATATGCACATGTATTTATCACAAGTCATGTCGTCATCGCAATGTTGAACAATGTTATCGCACATCGCAGGAAATGTGTGATGTGCGATAACACGATGTCCGTCAGACCGGTGCAGGCCTAATACAGGATATAAATGTATAGTAGTGCTTAACTTGAGACCAGTGTTATGATACACAGTGGCGACATCTGAGAAATCTGTTATCCACATTTCAAGATGCAATCTAAAAAATTCCAATGCTAAGTTTCCAATGCTAAAATGTTATGGACTTCAACATTCAACTACTAATGGAGCTAATATACTTAGTATACTTGGTAAATGACTGAAGGCGTTTTGGTATACTTGGTATTGCGTTTGTGTTGAAGTCAAGTCAACCAGTTAGGCATCAAAACTTTTCTGTTTACCAGGAGAAAGCCACCAGGACAATGAGGATGGTGCTGCTCTGGAGCTGGCTAGAAGGTACACAACCTCTATGTTACACTGTTACCTGTTATTATTTTGTATATCATCGGCCATGAATTTGTCAATACGATATCATCAGTAGTGTGTATGTGGTGTGTATGTTTATCATCTTATGGGATGACAGCTGTAGACCTAGACACCCCCCCATTAGCCCACTGTGTTGCTACCCTGGGGGTGTTTTTTAGTTTTGCACGGTGTTTTGCTTCTGACCTACTTACTACATCCTCCTCATGTAACTGAATGGGTGTTTTTCCACCAGGAGGAAACCATGTCAGATATTAGGGACGTCGCTTGGTTCTTTGTTGTCTCTCTCGGTGCTTTTGAAGTCTTTTCAAAAGAATTGTTCATCATCAATCATCGTTCTTAATATTGTACCGTAAAAGATCGGTTGCTGAAAGTTATTCATGGAAGCTCTAACATAACTGTGTGTGACTAAGAGGACTGTGTATGTGTTTGTAATAATGGAGGAAACGGCTTACCAAGCCTTTTGTTATCTTCTGCTGGTTTGCATACTATACTGCATGTCATTTTCACAATGTAATGCATTGTTAGCAGGTATTCTAGGTAGTTTTCATTGTGACTTGATACATGAACTATGTCTTCACACACATGTCGTATCCATCATGCATATCCTAACTGGGCAGCAGCCCTGAGGAGATGCGGCAGGACCTGCGGTACGTTAGCCATCCTCAGGACAGTCCCGCTAGCATTCAGCAGGAGATAGAGTACCTGCGGCTGCAGCTAGAGGGCGAGAGAGAGCTGCTGCAGCAGCATGTCCGCTCTCTGGCCCGGCAGAACCACAATCTGGCCGAGTCCACCAGAGAGCAGCTGGACCTGTGAGTGACAGTCAGCCTCAGGTCCTACGTAGGACAGCCCGGTGTTTGCAGTGAACTTTCTCTTCCTCTGAAATATAATTTCCTTTTTCAAAAAGAAGCTCTTTTACATTAACGGTGAGACCAATGTGTGGACATGGGAGTCAAGACTCTTGTTCTGTTCTTGTTGAGTGCAGTTGATCCGGCCGTCCCGCTGTGTGCTTATCTTTCCTGTTTCCTGTCACATTGTGGTGTGCAGCATCGTGCTGGTTATGAGATCACCATACGACGGCCCTCTGCCTCTGGAACAGAGGACCCGAGAGCATCGCGGTCTGTCGAACAAAAGCTACCATCTAAAAGCTACCACCGTTTGAAATCTATCAGTCA
Source organism: Bathygadus melanobranchus (assembly GCA_900302375.1). Classification (NCBI taxonomy): domain Eukaryota; kingdom Metazoa; phylum Chordata; class Actinopteri; order Gadiformes; family Macrouridae; genus Bathygadus; species Bathygadus melanobranchus. Next base: position 14,978 of record OMKP01083922.1, on the reverse strand, counting down.
AAATGTGTTTCTGTGATTCTCAGATGTGTCTATTTTTTGCGTGTTTCCATTTCTTGTTCTCGCTGTGTCTTTCCCCGTCTGAAGCACGTTTTGTATTGCGGTGCTCTGCGCACAACAGCACCGTATCGATAAAGTTTGATTTTGATCGATTGATTGGCTCAGGTTGTCCAAGGAGCTGCAGGAGAAGAACTGGCAGGTCCAGAGCCTACAGAGTCAGCTGAGAGCCCAGAGTCCCAGCATCCCCTGGGTGTCAGCCTCCTCCTCCTGCTCCTCCCCCTCCTCCGAGGTGTGCCCGTCCTACGTGGTGTCCGGGTCGGGCCGCAGCAGCCCCGCCACATACAGGACCCGCCCGCAGCCTCATGGTAGGAAGTGGATGGCAAGAATGTATATACCATACAATGTCATGAATTGCTGCCTTTTCTTACTTTTAAAGGTTTTTAGAGCCACGTGTTTGAAAATCACACAGGAAGAGGATAAAGTCGTTGACAATGTCATGACGGTTTCAAATGTCAGCCTTTTGTTCATAATACTTGTTATTAAAGAGCGTTATACTTTTGACGTGGGGGGTTAGTGGGTTTGACTCCCAGCTGAAGCATGCTGCGATCGAACCCCGATGTGCTGTCTACCTGGCGAGTTGCCTTACCCCCTCCCTGCTCCTGAATGGAAAGAGAAGCTACTCCCTGTCATTGGCTTTGGATAAAAGTATCCCAGGAGATGAATACCGTGTCTCCTCTCCGCGTCTATTGTTTGGTTAGATTCCGTCCCCTGCAATTAACTCTGTACGTTTCCTCATTAAAGATGCATGTCTTCCCCGCTATTTCCCGGTCCATTATGGAGAGGTCAAGAAGGCATCAGGACTCGTGGAGTCCCTCGGAGCCGTCCGGGTCTAGTAGCACCTGGTAGCGCCACTTGTGGTCCACTCCCCCTTCTGTTGTGCTGCGCTCGGCCGTCTCCCCTCAGACAAAGCTGGCCGGCGGAGCACAGCATGGTGTCCTGTTCCCACGCAGGCTCTGCTGCACATGCATTATTTAGTGCCACCCATCCACTTGACTCTCCCGACTGGGTTTAGAGACGCTAAGGGTTATGATATGGGGGGCTTCAGTGACCTAGCATGACATAGTATACTTTAGTATGACGTAGCACTTCAACGAGACATAGCTGGTAATAAGGCCTGCATTTGAGTGTTTTACACTGAGGCCAACCACTTTTTAAACAAGGAAGTAAGGGAACATGAGCGTTCCGTTGCCAAGACGACGGGAGGAACTGCTGCCCAAGACCATTTGAGATCAAGATATAAACATGGATACAGTGTCGGTCGGAAGCCCGCGTGTGAAATATCGCCATTCGGCCGACATCTTCTCTTATCCTCTTCCTGTGTGTATCTAGGCCACAACGAGGGGACAGGAAGAGACTCCGACCCTGCCGACCCTCAAGCCCCTCCCGTTGTAGGCGGGGCTAAAGCCGGGGGAGGCGTGGCCCGGAGCTCCGGGGACCAGGGCAGCGGTGGCAGCAGGACGCGGGGCCTGCTGCTGTGGAGGGAGAACGGCCGGCTGCAGGAGCGGCTGAGGGGCAGCCAGGAGCTCAACGCCAGCCTGCGCAGCGAGCTGGAGCTACACCGCTCCATCGCAGCCCGCGGTGAGCAGCACCAGCACAACCAGCACGGGGAGAGGCCCGGGTCACAACCGCAGCCGGAATCGGATGTAAGAGAGTCGGACGCAGGGTCCCATCGGGACGCAGGGTCCCATCGGGACGCAGGGTCTCATCAGGACGCAGGGCAACAGGCTGGGGCCATGAATCCAGGTAGCTTTCTATTCTGTTCTATTCAATAAGCAAACTACGTGTTTTATTTAAAGGGTTTCTAACACAATCTGAGAGACAATCTTGCAATGGATTCCACTGTTTAGGCAATGCAAGGCAACGTATGATTATATTGCAAACACAACAAACCCAAAGACGATGCAGACTGGGAATTACATTTTAAAGACAGCCTGTTTACAGTAACTTGCATGTTAATGTGGATACCTGTGTGTTCATTCTGTTCTGTTCTCCCTCAGAACTACAGCACCCTGCATGTGAATAATGTTTGTGTGTGTGTGTGTTGCGTGTTCCCGGTCAGATCTGCTGGCAGAGCACCTACAGGAGATCCGAGCCCTGCGACAGCGCCTGGAGGAGAGCATTCAGACCAACGACCGCCTCAGAGAGCAGCTGGAGAGGAGACTGGCTGAGGTGGAGCGAGACCCAGGTACGCTCTCTCTGTCTGTCTGTCTCTCTCACTCTTTTTTTTTCTCTGTCCCTGTCTCTCTCTGTCTCTCTGTCTGTCTGTCTGTATCTCTCACTGTCTTGCTCTTTGTCTGTCTCTGTGTCTCTGTTGCTCTCACTCTCTGTCTCTCTCGCGCTCTCTCTGTCTCTCTGGCTTGCCTCGACATACCTTGACACTGATCCATGCTGTTGTTTGATCTTGCCAGCTGTAGCACTGATCCCTTAGTCACTCCTTCACTTGTCTAGTGTAACCAAAGTGTGGCCCTCCAATTGAAGCTAAAATATTCCCAGAGAACTTGGTGGGACCTATGGTCCTATCGTCTCTAATGGATAGTTCCATTAGAGACGATATGATTAAAACAGTGTGATGTGATGCTCATACAGTGGTGCTGACTTGTGTTGAGCAGCGACCAACATCTTCATCCACGGCAGCGAGGAGCAGAACCAGCTGGCCAGCGAGGTCCGCTTCCTCTGGGAGCAGAACCAGACCCTGAAGGAGCAGCTGTCCCAGGGATCCAGAGGTAACGGCATATACATATGTCAATCTATATATATATATCTATAGAAATATATATATATGTATAGCTAGACACACTACAGCATACAGAGTAAAGAGCACTACCTTATACTCTGTATCTGTGTGCTCTGTACCACAGTGAAGTTTAGAATGGCCAAGTGTTTTATTACTAAGCATTCACATCATTTGTTATGTCAAATAATAAGCAAGATATAAAAAGCAGTGCTTGTTTTAAGTAGTAATACGTAGTAACCAGTAGTAATATGTCGATGTATTGCAGCCGGTACATTACAATATTTGTGCATACTTACTTCAAAGGTCTTCACAGGTCGTTTAAATCCTTGACATTTTGTGAATTTGAGAAAAAAATATGAAGTTGAAAGTGTTCGATAAATAGACAGAATAGAAAGTTCTTGATTTTGAAATTGATATTATTTTAGTTAACGTTACTAAATAGGCTACAGCACAATTGAGAAGTATTCACACATTCAAGCTTCTCTTTTTAATTGTTGTCTGAGCTTCTATAAAGCCTGCTAGTTGTCATTATAAAACATGACAATAATGTAATCACTCTTGTAACAATAATGAACCATGATCCGTGTCTCAAACTATGTCGTGTTGGGTCCTTGAATTTGTGGGAATTGGGCCTGAAAAGTCCTTGAATTCGATGTTTAAGAAGGTGTGGGAACCCCGATTTTAATATGGGCCTTTGAGACCGAATAGCAGAAAAGATCACAACACATACAACCTCCGTCCTCCCCCAGACAAGCACAAGGAGAACGACAAGCTGCGGGAGGCGCTGGCACGTCGCACCGCCAAGCTGGAGCAGAGCCGGGCGGAGGGGGATGCCCTGCGGCAGGAGAGAGGCCGACTGCAGGGCTGCCTGGAGCTCAGCACCCGGGAGAACTCCAGGCTGCAGGACGCCCTGCACCACAGCCGAGAGGAGCTGCACAGGTGCTCCTCCCTCGCACGCTACACCTCCGTCTGTGTGTGTGTGTGTCGTGTGTGTGTGCGTGTGCGTGTGTGAGAAGCGCGACCAGGTACATTTCCAGTACATAGTATTTGCCTGTACGGAGGTGTGTCTCTATTAGTTCCGGAAAAGTAAATGAGCTTCCACTACCCTCTCAGAGCCATGGATACATGGTCATTACCTCCCTGTGTGTGTAACGAGACACCGTTGTAATGACACTATTGTAATTAGTCATGATGAGTCATTAGCGTCACCATTACGCCATGCTAATAAAACCACTCAGAAACAGGAAGAGTCTGTGTGGACTTCCTGTGGAGCGATGCACGAGAGAGTCCAGAGGTTAGGATAGCGGGACATGTGATACCCTAGAGTCTGGTTCATCCTCCGTATCACGTTGACCACAGCATCAGGGTTTCCTGTGTAGCTCCTAACGCTGGGCTTTTGAACCCGTTATCATTCTGGGATCGGGGAGAAAAACGCCCCGATCTTGTTTGTCTTGTTTGACTGAAATTGTCGGCCAATGGCAGGCTTATCCCCCACGGCCGACATCCTGTTAGCCACACTATAACCGTATTAAACACGTGTATATGTGAACAGAACAAGTTGTGAGACTTGAGTGAGAAGTTGTTCTACACTAACACACATTGTTTTAGGATATAATAGTCGTTGTTCTTACGTGTGTGTGTGTGTGTGTGTGTCCTGGCAGGCTGCAGAGTGACGTGACCCTCCAGAGACAGCAGCTGTCAGACTCCCAGCACCTCCTGCAGTCGCTTCGCGTGGAGCTGCAGGTGTGCGAACGCATCAAGACGGAGGCTCACGGAGCGGCAGGTACCGACGCTCCAGAACCAACTGGACTCAGATCAGATCACAGGGTTTACAGTGCTGCACTATACCGTTACTGTCATGAAACAAGATGCAGACCTAACGTCTTACTCGTTTGTTGGGTAGATTTGGATGTTAACACGAATATAAACTTTGCTTTTCAAAGTGCTTTTTGTTATTGGACCATTGAATTGAAACAACAGTAGAATTACGTTTTTAATTACGTTTAACGAATTAACGTTTGAAATGACAATAGTAAGCATCGCTAAATATAATTGCATCGTACTGTACGTTCTTCAATATTTTACATTTAGGGCTTTTGGCAGATGCTTTTGTTGAAAGAGTGATATAACAATCCTAGCTAACTTGCTGTTTTACAGCAAGAGGTCGACCTAGCAATTATGAGCTTGAAACTTCAAATCTTACTGTACCGTCAGTGATATATTGTTGTTTCACTCTTCCGACAAATGTACTTATTGTAAGTCGCTTTGGATGAAAGTGTCTGCCAAATGCCCTAAATGTAAATGTACTAGTAAACAGAAGAGCTGTGACTTAGTATTTCTATGATATCTCTGTCATCAATCACACCATTGCCTCCTCCTCGCGTCTCCCTCTGCAGAGGTCAGCCAGGAGCCCCGGCAGCGGCCCGGCTCCGGCCCGGCCGACCTGTCTGAGCTGCTGTGTGAGATCCGCCACCTGCGGGTGCAGCTGGAGCGGAGCATCCACACCAACACGGCCCTGCGCCAGAGGCTGGAGGAGCAGCTGCAGCGGGGGCCCGGCCGCCCCGACACCATCAACATCAACTACCTGCTCTCCGCCTCAGGTCACTAGCCTAGCCGTGTGCCCCGTCTGGCCACATTTTGGTGAAAGGACGGAGCATAAGCTCCTCTTCACTATACGAGGTTGAGGGTTGAATCCATCTTTTTCACTATAATATTTGCGTAGTAACCGACAGCAATAGTGATTTTAGTTTGTCCGATTTCTTTTTTGCTTTTTCGTGACCTTTTAAAACGACCTTTTAAAGTAAGCAGAGTAAACTGGACAAAATCCATGCATGTAAGAATGAATATGTTGAGTGTCTATCCATGTTCCACGGTCGACTTTGTGTTGTAGACGAGGGAGGCCGCTCACCCGGACGAGAGAACCGGGATCCCGCTCACCACTCCTCTCACAGCCGTAAGGAACACACCACCGCTCTCCAAGGTGAGGGGAACTCCTCCATCTCTTCTACACTTGGTCACATTATGTTGGCTGTGTCCAATTCCTCGGTAATGGTGTGGGACTGAACCGTCCTAGTTAGGTACCTTGAGTTGGTAAACATGGACCTGAGATGATTCCTCAGTCCCTGTAGGATCTCCTACAAGGTCATGCATCAGTCCGCTTGTTTAAATGACTAACTTCCTAGTTTTGTAAACGTCTCAAGCAGAATAAGTATCAAGTAAGCACATGCATCTTGTTGAAACCTGGCAACCAGATGTACTGTATTTAGACAATGACTTGGCTTACCCACTAAGGAATGTTTCTTGACAGGCATCAAGGAGAAAGAAAGCCTCCTAGATATTTGGGACCCGGCCATATAGTGTCATCAAAAGTGTTCCAAGGCATCTTGAGTTAAAATAGTCATTCCCTGTGTGTGTGCAGAGACGAGGAGGCATGTGGATGTGGACAACAGCTCCCAGCACCCGGGCAGCTGCAGCAGCTCTGAGAGCAACGCTGCCTCGGGGCCCCCGTCACGCCTGGTGCCAGGTCACCGGCTCTGGGCCAGCCGCCACGGACGCCACGTCCTGGGCCTGATCGAGGACCACGACGCCCTGCGCAAGCAGATCTCCGAGGGCCGGCGGCTGACCCAGGACATGGACACACAGCTGCAGGGATGTGTGCAGGGAGGCCCCGACAGCAGGGTAGGCTGCTGTGATAAAGTGTCCATGCTATGTCGCATCCTCTGTTTTATGTCATGTTTGATCCATTATTTACCTTTTCATATGCAAGTGAAATACACATTTTATTTCAGTTTTGACATTGCTGCTTTGACTCAGCCCATCCACACCTATTTATCTATAAGAAGCCATTTCTGTGTATAGCTTATTATAATACAGCATGGTGCACATTGAGGTTTAATTGTATGTTAATTGTACATATTGTGATATGAAGGACCTCTTAGAGTTCAGTTTAGGAGCTAAACTGTGTGTGTGTGTCTGTGTGTCTGTCTGTCTGTATGTGTGTGTGTGTCTGTCTGTCTGTCTGTCATCAGCCTGTGCAGAGTCTGTCCAGCAGTGTCAGCACCATGCAGCAGGTTCTAGAGGAGGCCAGCAGGCTGCTCAGGCTGGTCTGGAGGGTCTCTCTGCCCTCTGGGGACAACGGCTCCAACCAGCAGGTCAGTTCACCTCTCACACACACACATGGTTCACTAAAATAATCAATGATTTTTTTTTACCAAGTCAGCCCCACTTGGAGATTATTGTGCTGTTGCGTACCATACATAGACACGCCTGTATAAATGCAGAAACTATTCCATGAAAACAGAATATAAAGGCTTTTCCTTCTGGGAGATGACCACAACATTCCTAATGATTACGATGGTAGCTCTCAGTGTATTTGTTGTGGCTACGTCAGGACGGCCCGCTGAAGACCGAGATCTCCCGCCTGAAGAGCCAGCTGTCCCAGCAGGAGAGGCTGCTGAGTGGGGCTGTGAAGCGCCTGCGTACCACCAACCAGCTGAAGGAGGGCATGGAGCGGGTGATCATCGACCAGCGTAGGTTCATCCTCCCAGCAGCACTCACGGCTAGACGGCTGAAATGTTAGGGTTACAAAGAAGTGTAGGGGAACGGATCATCACATCCCTCAAGTCGTGGTTTAAAAAAAAAAAAAAAGAACAATTGTATTTTGCATTCATGAGGTTTTTTTCATATCAACACAGCTCTATTTTCTATTAAAAATGGGCTTATTACAAGGGATGTTTGAAGTCTTTTTACGACTATACTAGTTTTTTCGACTTGTTGGGCGTCTTGCTACGTTCGTTAGATTGCAGACACTGGGAATCGAACCCAGTATCTTTCACCTCGCCACTTTCTAACTAACGCTATCCTGTTGCTCTCCAGTGTCGGTAACACACGGAGTGTTGAAGAAAGCCAGAGGGAATCTGGAGGTGAGTGAAGTTCAAACCCCTAGAAAAATGAAGTGATGTTTTTAATTGGTTTTCTCATTGAATGAACTACTGTTTTTGTCCCCCTCTTTCATTCTCTATTCATTTGCAAACAAAAATCTTAAGACAAATTACTGTACCCTGTTTGGCCTGAGAGGCCTCTCTGGAGGACCAGAGGAAGGTTAGTGAGTGGAGTGCAGGATTTGACGACTGTTTGATGCATGAGGTGTTTGCAAAGACAAAAAAAAACTTTATTAAAACACCTGCATGCAACTCTATTGGCCCTCCTTGAATGGCAGCAGAGGTGTATTTTAGTGAGGTCGTGCATGATGTTGTGCTTGTTTGGCAAAGCATCAGTTGAATGTTAAGCGGTAGCCACTTGAGCTGCCACTGCTTGTTTTAATAAATGTCTAAAATCTTCCTTGATCCCACAGGAGGTTCCCATCAATGGCCAGTAGAGGGCGCTCAAGACAAGGGATTTAATTTGCCACGTCCTACAAGACAAGGTGACCTGTGAGGAGTCTTCTAATGTGTTTCTTGTTAAAACAAATCATGTAATTAGTAATGTTTTTATCCTGTCAATCGGCCCTGCTGTAAAACTACCTATGGCTTGTTAGATTTGTAATACTTACATAATACCATGTTGTTGCACATGGTTTTTATCATTGAACATGTAAAAGGCTTCTGTAAATATTTGCTACCAAATGTCTATTTTTGATGAATGATTTTACAATGGGGGAAGCCGCTATGTTATTTGTGAATACGATGTGTAAAAGAGTTTCCCTAAATCGGTGTCATCACTCCATTAAACAAGACAGCATTAATGTTTTACAAAGTCTTTAATCGTATATTTCTTTGTACAAATCTTGGCTGTTGCTTTGAAATGTATACATGTTTTTTTTTTAACTCTGAACAAATGTAAATTTGAAAAGAAACACACCCCTTTTGGCAAGTTACATGAAGGTCAGATACTATAGGGCAACAACAACACAACTATATATAGAATAAGTACACTGGATCTTAAACACTTCAATAACGTAAAGGAAATGCCAGCACATGTTGGATACCTGGTCATAAACATTGGTGTTTTGACCTATAAAACTAGGCCATGAGAAAATAACACGACCAGTCACCAGTGACATTAAATAGCATCCCTTCGATGACTTATACATACTAGGCTTTGGTCATGGTGACGGCAAATTCAACTTATTGTTACAAAGCCTTTATTTTCATTTAACAAAAAACTAACTACTTGCACTTGTGGATGGCAAAGTGCTGAGTAAAAACACCAACATCATCCCGGTAGTATTTAAGAGGAGACCAGCAGACGTATCCACTGTACTGGAGGAGGGCCGGGGGTCTACCTCTGCACCAGTCTGACAAAGGCCTGTACTAGCTGGATGACTGGTTCCTGGCCCTCGTGGCTGCCCTTGGAGCCTGGTGTGGGGGGCTTGGACTGGCTGGAGGGCAGCATCCCGCTGGCCGGCGACGACGGGGACCCCCGACGGAAGTGGCGGTACAAACCAGACAGGAGCGTGCTCTGGAGGGGAACGGGCAGATGGTTAAACGTCTGAAATGCTGGTCAGGGTGTCCGTAATCTCAGTCCTACGATGTTACACCTTGTTTCATTAGATATTCTACCGAAGAGGAAGTCATTTGTGAGATGGATGCATGTCTACATGACAGCCACTTTTTTCTAAGAATGGATGTTTCCCATTGGGAAAAGTTTACTAGCGCTGGCAGAGTTTTTGTCTGCTGTTAGCCAATTACACGCTTAGATATGTCCGCCTCCTTGAGCAAGATGCCCTACCTGCTCCTTATATATATATTAAAGACATGTACAATGTATCTGAATTCACTGCAAGTGGCTTTAGATAAGGCTGAGTTGGAAATCAATGTATTTCAGTATAGCGTCTAGCAGTAGCGTAGTGAACAGACATGCAACAGGCCTCACCAGTTCAGAGCTGAGCTCCTGTTTGAGCCTCTGCTTGTCTCTGGGGAGGATGGAGGGGTCCTTCAGACACCGGGTGGCCTGGGAGGTCAGCACGTAGAAGCTGTTCTCCATGGTGAACATCAGCAAGGACCTTCATGTGAAGAGCAGTCATGTTATTACACATTATTGGTTGAAGGGGTCCTATTATACCACCAGGTGTGAATGTGATTAGCCATTACAAGCATTTTCACAATTGTGGGAGTGTCCACGCAAATGTATGATGACCAGAATGATCAGTGGACTGTACCAACTGGTAGGTTTATCTATCCATCCATCCTACTATCAACCAAATCCCCTGTGTCAAAAATATTTGTGTCTTGTTCAACAATATGCTGCCTTTTGATCATCATGTCAAAAGTATAACCAGAACTGCATTCTTTCATCTAAGAAACATTGCTAGAATCAGACCAATGTTAGCAGCGGCAGATGCAGACTATTATCCACACATTTATATCATCTAGACCTGATTACTGTAATGCACTATAAAATCTATAAGATCCTACACTGAGCAGCACCTTACCACCTGAAGGTGGTTATTGTTTTCTATTGTCCTTCTCGGCCCCTTCGGTCTCCAGGAGCTGGCCTTCTATCAATTCCAAAAGGTACAATGAAATCAGCAGGAAACCGCTTTCTGCTGATTTCAAGCTTCAAGCTTTCTCTGAACGAGCGCTCTACTTGTGAAACAGTCTGCCACCTGTTTACTCTCATTTGGCTCCTAGAAGTGTTCCTCTGCTGTCGATAGGTTGGAGGTTTCCTCCATGCTCCATCTAACCATAATGCTGCCTGTTTTTAGTGTGTTGCTATGGTCTTGACTGGATACCTGGCCACCCCACCTGACGGCTACCAGCTTGCTCACCAGCCAGCACCTCATCACTATATTCCATTTCTTATTTGTACTTAAAATGTTTGCTTACTATTCTGCATGTCCATTATGAACCATCCCTGGAAGGAGGGATTCCCAGTCAGGGTTTTAGGAGCTCACTGGACTTACTTTAATGCTTGGATCTCGTCTGAGGAGGCTAGTGAGGCGATGCTCAGGGAAGCAGGCTCCTTCTTCTTCTCAATCTGCACAGCAAGGGACAGGACAAGGTCACGTTAAGATGCCCAGGCCGTCAGACGAACCAATCAGCTGACTCGTTTCAAACACCTACCTCTCCCAGCATGCTGAGGGCCACGTTGATGGTGCCCAGCAGGGTTCCGAAGGAGGGGGCCACGTCGGGGTCGAAGGCCGGAGCCGTGAAGCTGAGGACGAACAAGGTCCGGTACTCTGCCAGGTCCATACACTGGAACACATGAATGAGTCAGCGTCTCACACACTAAACACTCCAAGTCTGATCATCAATACATTAACAAACAGGTGGGGGGGGATCCTTAAACTATGTTTTTCAATCTATGATATAATGTATTAAAAGACAGGATGGTGAAGTTCATGCATTACTTTTACTTAAATTCTGCAATATAGCATTACATCATGGAGAAAGGCTTGCTTTTATCAATGGTGCTTTTTCCTATAATTAACCAACAATTTAGGGCTTTTCTAATCCAAACGTGACATAATGGCAGCTGGAGAGACACACACAGAGCGAGAGAGAGACCTGGTCCAGCAGTTTCTGGCAGTGTGTGTGAGAGAGAGAGAGAGAGAGAGAGACCTGGTCCAGCAGGATCTGGCAGCAGTCGGGGGTGAAGTGCTGCAGCGTGGCCAGGGTCTTGCTGAGGATCTTGAGCAGGCTGCACTGCACTGTCAGCAAGGCCTTCTGCTCCGCCTCCTCCCGCTCCCCACCATCCACCACCGCCGGGGTCTGGGCCGCCACGGCTGCACGCTGGGGCCTGGCCAGCGGCCCGGGGGGTAGTGCATCACCGTTCTTAGCCTGAGAAGATGAATGGGGGGGGGGGGGGGGGGGA
>OMKP01083914.1:0-17280 GCA_900302375.1 Bathygadus melanobranchus | reverse complement strand
GAAGCGACTAGACATTTGTGCTCACAGAACAGATCAAAACATTTATCTACCGTTTTACTACACGGCATGCGATTGTTTACTAAGATAAGATAAGATAAGATAAGATAAAACTTTATTTATCCCGAGGGAAATTGTTGTGCAGCAGTTGCAATACAAAGTAGGAAAAGACATAATACACTACAAAATACAGTATAATGTTTCCAGAATAAAATAAAATATGAAATATGAAGCTATGTACATTAAGGTGCGCTGTACAACATTATGACATAGAACCTACAGTGCAGAGTTTACAGTATATGGATGATAAATAAATATAGTAATTAGACATACTACTGTTTGACCTGTGAATGAATCCAAGCGCTCTTGGCCATGCTACCTTGATTCAACCTTGATCCGTCATTGAAATGTAGTTACAAAGTTTGGTGACATTGACATTGCAGTGGTTAAAATAACAGCTGACAATATCAAGAGCTAAATATGGGTTGTTAACCAGAAGGAAAAATGAAACAAAAACTGATTGAGTTGAAGTGCTTGACCACTTCAACTTGAATGGAACAACGATGAAGACGTCAGGACAGCATCACAAAGCTTACAGCAGCCACCGTAGCTGTGCAGGTGGATCGAATGATGTGTGTGGTTGGTGGCTGGTTTAAGCAGCCTCACCTGGCCTGAGTCAGGCTGATTAGTCTGGCTGGGTGAGGCTGCACACCTGTGGGTTATTGACTCATCAACGCCAACAGGTTAAACCAGCCATCACCACACACACTCAGGGAGAGTGCTAGCATGCTAGCTTTGTTCCTCCTGCTCTGTCCACATAACAAAAAACTCTGCAATAAACTGGATTATTCATTACCTTCCTGTGTCCTGATTATGGAGAGCCCTGGAGAAGCCGTGGCGTGTGGGAGGAGGAACTGCTACACCGGTTTATTGCAGAGTTTGTAGATTATTGTAAACAGAGCAGGTGGTAGCGCTCATCCCGAGTGCGTGTGGTGATGGCTCTTTAACCTGTGGGCATTGATTAGTTTGCATTGATATACCACAGGTGTGCAGCCTCACACAACCCCAGAATAATCTTGGGCCAGGTGAGGCTGCTTAAACCAGCCACACACACTCCACATACCTCCACATACGTAAACAGCTACTTGAAACCTGCTGAATGCATGCCAAGAGGTGTTTCAGCTCATAACCTCTTACAATCTACAACCTGGATTTCAGGCCCAGAGTTCCTTCAGCAGCGTAGCAGCAGAGTTTTTTTTTTAGCAAATGTTAGTTGTGGAAGGAAACAAGGACACCATCAATAGGATTATCTCGCAGTACTGGCATAGATACTCAAAGCAGCACTCAAAAAGCACTAAGAAAAAGGTGGACCTACTTGGAAATAAAGAGGACAATGTAAAGCGCTTTGGATAAAAGCTCTATATAAATGCAATCCATCCATCCATGTTGTCAAATACAGCCAGCCAAGAACAGCCAATCAAAGTGACACTCTTGCTCTCTTTGCTCTTGCCAAATTTGGTTGAAATGAACGCAAAAACATAATTTGAGAAAAGCCTTCCATGCAGATTTCAGTTAATCTTTTAGCATCATTATTCAGCCTAATTTGGATAAAAACTTTCGATTGCTCCATAGATCGCCACACTTATCTTTTTAATTTGGCAGACTGTGGCACTCCTTGTTCATCATGAACTGAAAGTCCCTCGAGCACTGATTGGTCCTATTATGTTAAAATGTTTGGAAAAGGCTTGTCTAACGTTAGAAACAAATACCTATTTATGTATTTTTTGCGCAAGGCTTTGTAGTACCGTTTCAGGTCTTATCTATCATATCGGATTCCTTTTGTGCCAAGATCAGGAAAAAGCAAAGCAAAACAGAGTTTAAATCAAACAAACTATTATATCTGCTCACTTTTGTTTGATGTGTTATTGATGTAATCATGAGGTGCATTGTATCCGCTTGTTCTAATGCTTAAGAAATGCATTGAAAGCACATATTCACATACACTATGGAACTTTGTGCCAGACATGGCTGGATGTAATCGGACACCCCAGCATAACAGCCAAAGATGTTTGAGCGATTACATTTAAGCCAATTTAGTAGAATTGTAGTAGTAATACAACACGATTGACCAACCTAATTTATTGTCTGTATGCCCACATTAGAAGTCATGCAATGATATGCATCCTTTGACTGCCCGGTTCCAGAAATGCACTACCTGCATTTGTAAAGGAAAGCAAGAAAACATTGCAAAATATTAACATAATGAAATAACTACACTGTTAGAAGGACGATATCATGTCATGAGAAGCAGTGTTGAACTTTCTTTACGTTTTGTGTGTTCATGGATTTTGTAAGTCGCCTATGTTTCAGTACCGGCTGATTTTGTATGCAGTGACTTGACTAAGTTATGCTTAGTCAAGCATGACAATGCATGACATTGTCATGCTACTACCAGTTATATCGTTCAGGTTTCATTTGTGGATAGTGTTCAATGGATAACCCACGGATAACAGTGGATAACAGTTAGCGGTGTTCACCTTTCCTCCATGTTGCCTGCACTGACAGCTCAGACATTCGCTGTTTCACTAACGGCAGATTTTGCACACTATGCTACATTGTCATGTTACTACCAGTTATATCGTTCAGGTTTCGTTCATTTGTGGACAGTGTTTAGTGTGCGTGCGTTCGTGCGCTTTCGTTTCGCGTGTGTGCATACGCACATTCGTGTGTTCGCATGTGCACGCGTTCGCCTAGCAAGAGAACCATTCATCCAATCAACTTCAAACTTGGTGGGTGCATTGCTGAGGACCCACATGAGTGCAGTGCCGAGTGTGAAGTTGTTTTGATCAGCGGTTCTGTCCAAAACTGCGAAAATCCTGTCAAACCAACCCGTGCTGTTAAGGTACCGGTGGTTGTGCGAGCAAAAAGGACAGTTGCAATATGGCGGTCTCTTTACCTTGGCCAGCAGCCAATAGGATAACACTGCTGTTTGCGATTGTGTTAATAGTGCACTGTCGACTGTTAGGTTGTTTGGGTGAGCGGTTCTCAAAAACCTGCAACCAGCAATACCAGAGGCCACACAGTCCGTCCCTTTCGAATGGGCACGTTTCGAACAGGCAGGGGCACGCTTCCAATAGGCACATGACATATGTATATACTGTATATATATATCATGTATCTTTTTTTTTAATGTCCGCATTAATGCAGGTGGCTTACATAGTATGAGTGTAGCCTACAAATATGCCTTCGGTGGTTTGAACATTGTGCATATTTCTATGGCCGTAGTCTCACAAGCATGGCAGACAAATTCAAATCTGTATGAATGGGGCATTTCACTTTCTTTCACTTAAAATTTGTGTCGACCAATCATGTTCCTGGGGGTGGAGTCTCGACTGGAAATAACCTGACTGGAGAAACCACAACAAACATGACATGGCTGACCAGCAATGGGACAAAAAAAAAAAAACACCTCAAAATGTGTATATGTCTGTCTATTATGTTGTCATGGTTCGATCTTTCAAAAAAGAAACTAATTACTACTAGGCAAAAACTACAGCGCTATCACAGTAGTGGCAAAAATGCGGCATCTGAAGTGCAAACTAAGGTTTCAGGAGATCTGAACACAACGGCAATGTTCCCATTGGCGATTTCTCGGTCAGTATTCATGTCCCGCATATGCAGCTTGTATACCCTTGCCATAAGGAATTGTACCATATTTGCTAACAAAGGACCTGATAACTAAAACTATAGCATTGTTGTTGTCTGTATCCTGCTTGTCCAACAAAGTGTCTGTAAAGGTTTGAAAACCGAATGTAAATGTTTTAAAAAAGACGTCTGTTTAAACCTGAAACATCCATCTCGCACACTTGAATATGTCTCTCCAAATCCGGACAGATATCTCCGTAATAAAGCAGGAAACCCTGCGTGACTCCACCCCTCATACTTGCTGGTTTCTGGCACAGGAACTGTGTAGTCTTCCCCCCGATCCCCCAGTGATCTTCATGAGCCTGATGTGAGATGCATCATGTTTGCCATAAAAATATTTGTAAATGTTTGACCTGTGTGGGTCCCTGTATTGTTTCAGTCGGTTATTTTATGTTAATTGTTAAAAAAAAGTTTCATTGATTGAGATACTTACTTTGTCATATTACTAAGTAATGACAAATGTAGCCAGCTTGAGTTTGCCATGTGAGCATATTGTTTATGATAATACATAAGACAGTAATACAGTACCAGTCAAAAGTTTGGACACACCTTCTCATTCAATGGTTTTTCTTTATTTTTATTATTGTATACATTGTAAATTAATACTGAAGACATCAAAACTATGAAAGAACACATGGAATTATGTAGTAAACAAGAAAGTGTTAAACAAACCAGAATGTTTTAGATTTGAGATTCTTCAAAGTAGCCACGGTTTGCCTTGATGATAGCTTTGCACATTCTTGGCATTCTCGATCAGCTTCATGAGGTAGTCACCTGGAATGGTTTTCAATTAACAGGTGTGCCTTGTCAAGAGTTCATTTGCGGAATTTCTTGCCTTCTTAATGTGTTTGAGACAATCAGTTGTGTTGTGCAGAGGTAGTGTTGGTATACAGTGAATAGCCCTATACGACTACTGTACTAATCCATATTATGGCAAGAATGACTCAACTAAGTAAAGAGAAACGACAGTACATCATTACTTTAAGACATGTCAGTCAATCCGGAAAATTTCAAGAACTTTGAATGCATCCTCAACTGCAGTCGCAAAATCAAACGCTATGATGAAACTGGCTCTCATGAGTACTCCCCAGGAAAGGAAGACCAAGAGTTACCTCTGCTGCAGAGGATAAGTTCATTACAGTTACCAGCCTCAGAAAACGCCAATTAACAGCACCTCAGATTAGAGCCCACATAAATGCTTCAAGTTCAAGTAGCAGACACATCTCAACATCAACTGTTCAGAAGACACTGCATGAATCAGGTCTTCATGGTCGAACTGCTGCAAAGTCACTACTGAGGAAGAACAACAAGCCGAAGAGAATTGCTTGAGCCAAGAAACACAAGGAATGGACATTAGACCAGTGGAAATCTGTACTTTGGTCTGATGAGTCCAAATTTGAGATTTTTGGGCCCAACCGCCGTGTCTTTGTGAGACGCAGAGAAGGTGAACGGTCTGTGGTTCCCACCGTGAAGCATGGAGGAGGAGGTGTGATGGTGTGGGGGTGCTTCGCTGGTGACACTGTTGGTGATTTATTCAGAATTCAAGGCACAATTAACCAGCATGGCTACCACAGCATTCTGCAGCGACATGCCATCTGGTTTGTGCTTAATGCGCTTAAAACACACATCCAGTCTATGTAAGGGCTATTTGACCAAGAAGGAGAGTGATGGAGTGCTGCGTCAGATTACCTGGCCTCCACAATCATCCAACCTCAACCAAATTGAGATGGTTTGGGATGAGTTGGACCACAGAGTGGAGGAAAAACAGCCAACAAATGCTCAGCATCTCTGGGAACTCCTTCAAGACTGTTGGAAAACCATTCCAGGTGACTACCTCATGAAGCTGATTGAGAGAATGCCAAGAGCGTGCAAGAGTGCAAGGCTGTCATCACCTTTTGGTGTCAAACCAAAAGGTGGCTTTTGGCTACTTTGAAGAATCTAAAATATAAAACATTCTGGTTTGTTTAACGCTTTTTTGTTTACCACATAATTCCATATGTGTTCTTTCATAGTTTTAGAAAATCTATCCATCCATCCATCCGTTCTCGTCCACTTATCCGGGGCTGGGTCACGGTGGCAGCAGGCTAAGCAGGACCCCCAGACGTCCTTCTCCCCAGCAACACTTTCCAGCTCCTCCTGGGGGATCCCAAGGCCTTCCCAGGCCAGATGAGATATATAATCCCTCCAGCGGGTTCTGGGTCTGCCCCGGGGTCTCCTCCCAGTCAGACGTGCCAGGAAAATCTCTAAAGGGAGGCGCCTGGGAGGCATCCTAATCAGATGCCTGAACAACCTCAGCTGACTCCTTTCGACGCGAAGGAGCAGCGGCTCTACTCCGAGTTCCCTCCGGATGTCTGGGCTCCTCACTCTATCTCTAAGGCTGAGCCCAGCCACCCTGCGGAGGAAACTCCATTTGGCCACTTGTATCCGCGACCTTGTTCTTTCGGTCACTACCCAAAGCTTGTGACCATAGGTGAGGGTTGGAACGTAGATGGACCAGTAAATCAGCTCCCTCTTCACCACAGCGGACCGGTACAGCGCCCGCATTACTGCAGACGCCGCACCAATCCGTCTGTCCATCTCCCGTTCCATTTTACCCTCACTCGTGAACAAGACCCTTAGATACTTGAACTCCTTCGTTTGAGGCAGCAACTCACTCCCAACCCGGAGGGAGCACTCCAACGTTTTCCGGCAGAGAACCATGGCCTCAGACTTGGAGGTGCTGACTCTCATCCCGACCACTTCACAATCGGCTGCAAACCGCCCCAGAGCGTGTTGGAGGTCACGGTCTGATGAAGCCAACAGAACCACATCGTCTGCAAAAAGCAGAGATGCAATGAGGTCCCCCAAACTGGACACTCTCCTCACCTCGGCTGCGCCTTGAGATCCTGTCCATGAAAATCAGAAACAGAATCGGTGACAAGGGGCAACCTTGGCGGAGTCCAACACCCACTGAGAACGTGTATGACTTTGTGCCGAGAATGCGGACACAGCTCTCACTTTGACCAAATGACTCGTACCAATGACCCCGGTGCCCCGTACTCCCGCAATACCCCCCACAGGATTCCCCGGGGGACACGGTCATAAGCCTTCTCCAAGTCTACAAAACACATGTAGACTAGATGGGCAAACTCCCATGCCCCCCCTAACAACCCTGCAAGGGTCTACAGTTCCACGGCCAGGACGGAATCCGCATTGTTCCTCCTGAAGCTGTGGTTTGACAATCGGCCGGAGCCTCCTTTCCAGCACCCTGGAATAAACTTTCCTGGGGATGCTGAGTAGTGCAATTCCCCGATAATTGGAGCACACCTTCTGGTCCCCTTTTTTGAAAATGGGGACCACCACTCCGGTCTGCCACTCCACAGGTACTGTCCCCGACCTCCACGCGACACTGAATAGGCGTGTCAGCCAGGACAGCCCAACAACGTCCAGAGACTTCAGCATCTCAGGGCAAAACTCATCCATACCTGGCGCTTTGCCACTGAAGAGCGACCTCTGCCAAGGATATGGGTGAGGCTTCCCCCGAGTCTTCGGACTCTGCCTCTTCCTCAGAGGACATGTTGGCCGGGTTCAGGAGTTCCTCAAGGTATTCTTTCCACTGCCCGACAATATCCCCTGTCTGGGTCAGCAGTTCTCCTCCCGGACTGAACACAGCCTGAGCCAAGCCCTGCTTTCCCTTCCTGAGTCGCCGGACAGTTTGCCAGAACTTCCTTGAGGCCAACTGAAAGTCCTTCTCCATAGCCTCCCCAAACTCCTCCCACACCTGGGTTTTTGCTTCAGCGACTGCTGAAGCTGCCGCTCTTCTGGCCTCCCAGTTCCTGTCTGCTGTTGCAGGAGACCCCTGGGACAACCAGGCCCGAAAGGCCTCCTTCTTCAGCCTGACGGCTTCCTGAGGTGAGAGTTAAAGACCTCACGGACAGGGGCCTCCACCAGACGTTCCCAGTTCACCCTCACTACACGTTTGGGTTTACTAGGCGTGTCCGGCAGCCTCCCCCACCATCTGATCCAACTCACCACCAGGTGGTGATCAGTTGACAGCTCTGCTCCTCTCTTCACCCGAGTGTCCAAGACATACGGCCGCAGATCTGATGATACTACAAAGCCTAGACTACAAAGTCGCTCACTGATCATTGGCCTAAGGTGTTCTGGTACCAGGTACACTTATGAACCACCCTATGCTCGAACATGGTGTTCGTTATGGCCAATCCATGACTACCACAGAAGTCCAATAACAAAGCACCACTCATCAGTTCAGATCGGGTAGACTGAGAGTCCAGCCCCTCTCCAGGAGTTTGGTTCCCGAACCTGTGCTGTGCATAGAGGTGAGCCCAACTATATCAAGTTGGTACCGCTTCACCTCCCGCACCAGCTCCGGCTCCTTCCCTGCCAGCGAGGTGACGTTCCACATCCCTAGAACCAGTCGGCAATCCCGGGGATCCGCACGCCTTTGCCTGCCGCCCAGTTTGCATAGCACCCGACCCCAATGACTCTCCCTGCGGGTGGTGAGCCCACAGGGAGGTACAATGTAGAAAATAATAAAAAATAAAGAAAAACTATTGAATGAGAAGGTGTGTCCAAACTTTTGACTGGTACTGTACATTTGCATCAAGCAAGCATATTTTATCCAATCCCATGCTGATAAGGATAATGCAGAAAATGTCCCTTTAAGATACAGATAACGAGAAAACTTTTTAGATGAATTTGCGATTAATCGTGATTAACTGTGGACAATCATGCAATTAAATATTTTAGATGAATATATATATACATATATACATTTGGAAAGGAGCATTTCATTGATTTCATAGTGAGCCTACACTGGGTTTATAAGTCAGATGTCAGAAAGAAAAATGTATATAGTACCATACCAACATCAGTGATCAAAAACTGATCAGAAACAAACTGAATTATGAGTCATCTAAAGGTTAACTCTAATGTATGTATATAAAATGTAACAAAAGTTTGATTTCAATATTAATAACTACAACAGACAGTATTAAATTAAGGATTATTTGTTTTTTATGCCAGCAAAGGCTAGTTACCTCCTTGTGTCTTCTTATTGGGATTCATGACCACTTCACCTGGAAAGCTTATCAACTTGATGATGTCCTCCAGGAATAGTTGTTCAACGTCAAACATCCTCCTCTGTACTGTATTCAAAAATAAATTCAAAATTACAAAATTCGTAAAGCATTCTTAAATAATTCATAAACATTTGAAAGCGTCCATTGTAGAGAGCCTGGTGCTGAGGGGTAGGGTAGTCCACAGTCAAGGAGCAGCAATGGAAAACACAAAAACGGAGATGTAAGCTGGAGCCAGTCCATAAACAATGGTATGACTAGCATCATATGTGTTGAATGATAGTGTATCAGACAAGACTGCTGGAAGTAGCTTCAATGTAGACCAGCCCATAAAACCAACTGCCCCAAAGTTCGCTTAGTTCCAGTGACATGTGTGTTGAAGGACAGTGTGTTTAATGCTGGAAGTAGTAGACAATCGCTTTCTAGCAGACCATAGACAAGCTGTTTCTCAGACCATAGACAAGCTGTTGAATATATCCATATCATAAAATACCATATCCACTATTTATCATGTAATACTACATCCACTATCTATCATATGATACCACATCCATTGTCTGTCATTGAATACTTTATCCACTATCAATCAATAGTACGCCACATACACTATATATCCCAGAATGCCGCAACCTACTCTTTATGGAATACTAGCAAAAAAGAACCAGGAACTTCCACAACTTAAAAAGAGCTCTACCCATTGAGCTATAGACACAGACCAAGAGGGGGAAATCGGACATGTACAAAGAGGTGGAAAATATGTTGTAGAAGCAGGCACTATATATCAGAAGACCAAGATCCACTGTCTGTCATAGAAACATCCACTATGCATTATTGAATATATCCTCTTTATATCATAGAATATCTTATCCACAATGTATCATATAATACCACATCCACTATCTGACTTAGAATACCTTATCCACTATCTATCACTAACCTCTAACCCTAACCCTACCTAACCCTTTATTTAATTTTTATTTTAAGATTCCTGACATCAACCAGAATAATAGAGGACATGTGGACATGTTTCAAACATTAATAGGTATTAAGTGGAATTGAAACATCATCATCTGGAAGTGCAACCATTGGGGCAATGAGATAGAATAGGGGAAAATCAGTACATGTTTGAGAAGTGGGCTTTTTCTCCAGACTTTTTCATTTTCTCTGGCACTCACACTATTTGGTTTTAATGGAAAAATGGGGTCCATGTAGGGCAAATTTGATTTGATCTTTTAATTACATTTATTATGTGTATGTATATATACATACATAATACATGTAATTAAAAGAGTTCTGTAATTCTAAATGGTATGGCCACCACAGCCAAAAATATCTTTCACCACACCGCCACCACGATCTCAACGCATGGATGTAGCCATAGCTCCCAAACGCACCACAAAATTCAATGGAACCTGCTTTTTTTGTACTCTGCGCCCAATTTGACTTATTAAAAGGTGTCACTGAATGTATATGAATATACACTCACCGGCTACTTTATTATTAGGTACACCTTGCTAGTACCGGGTTGGACCCTTTTTTGCCTTCAGAACTGCCTTAATAAACTAAATAAAGTGGAATAGATTCAACAAGGTGCTGGAAACATTCCTCAGAGATTTTGGTCATGATATTGACATGAGAGCATCACGCAGTTGCTGCAGATTTGTCGGCTGCACATCCGTGATGCAAATCTCCCATTCCACCACATCCCAAAGGTTGTCTATTGGATTGAGATCTGGTGACTGTGGAGGCCATTTGAGTGAACTCATTGTCATGTTCAAGAAACCAGCTTGAGATGATTTGAGCTTGACATGGTGCGTTATCCAGCTGGGAGTAGCCATTAGAAGATGGGTACACTGTAATCATTAAAGGGATGGACATGGCCAGCAACAATACTCAGGTAGGCTGTGGCGTTTAAACGATGCTCAATTGGTACTAAGGGGCCCAAAGTGTGCCCCACACCATATCCCCCACACCATTACACCACCACCACCACCAGCCTGAACCGTTGATACAATGGATCCATGCTTTTTTGTTGTTTACGACAAATTCTGACCCTACCATCTGAATGTCGCAGCAGAAATCGAGACTCATCAGACCAGGCAACATTTTTCCCATCTTCTATTGCCCAATTTTGGTGAGCCAGTGCCAATAGCAGCCTCAGTTTCCTGTTCTTAGCTGACAGGAGTGGCACCCGGTGTGGTCTTCTGCTGCTGTAGCCCATCTGCTTCAAGGTTCGACGTGTTGTGCATTCAGAGATGCTCTTCTGCATACCTCGGTTGTAACAAGTGGTTATTTCAGTTACTGTCGCCTTTCTATCAGCTTGAAGCAGTCTGGCCAATCTCCTCTGACCTCTGCCATCAACAAGGCATTTTCTTTATTAAAGTAACACAATAACATTTGTTATATTTTTATATTTTTCAATAACTTAATGCAATGTGTGTTTTTGTACAAATGTAAAGGTTTGCGGTTATAATAATGAAATAATACTGCATGTAAACTTTTCAAAACTATTACAACAACATTTGTTATATTTTGATATTATTCAATAACTTTAATAACAATAACAATGTGTGTTTTTGTAAGAAGTTATAAGGCGATTCCTGTGAATTCACATACTGTATCAGCGAACATCATTGTTATGACGGACGCAGATTGAACAATGAACACAAATGCCACAGCTGCAAACCCAAGCCTATAAAATAGTCCAGCGTTAGGCTATAAGAACATATTCTTGTAATTATAAAATACAAATAGGTACACTGAATTATTAACAAAACCCTTTGCGTCAATTGTTCATTTACACAAATTACACTACATGTAGGCCATCTTTGTTCAATGACGTTTCATCAGGTGCTTACCAAACACAACTCCAGCTCCAAATTAGTTAGCACAGTAATCACAAATCACAGTCACTGTCTTGTGGTGATTGCAACATGGTTCTGCGCACTGCGCGCAGCGGTCCGCCATTTTGCGGTCAAGCACCAATGGGCAAATGTCACATCTTCTGCGCTCTCGGGGTCGTTCTTCGGCTTCTTCGGCAGGTCTCTCTATGGCAAAGCACAGACTTTCAGGGCATTCTGCGTTGCGCTTGAAAGTCGTGGCACCTGCTTTCTTTTCTCCAGATGTGGTCTCAGCAGCTGCATTCCAAGGTTCTCAAGAAAAGCGCGACATCTGTGAGAATGTGCTTGCCAATTTGGAAACTTGGAGACAAAAATAACTTGTGCGTTTATAGCAGCAAGGTTGAGGCAGTTGTAGAAATAAGTCGTTTGTAGCGCTTTGTTCTCCTCTTTACACTGTAGTTGTGACACAGTTGGTCTACACGGTCCACAGCGGCCTTCGTCTTATTGTAGTCCAAGATCATCACAGGCTTTCCAGACCTCTCATCGACCTCCTTCTTGTCATGCATGCTGGATAAAAGAAGGACCACTTTCCCTTCTTGGGAATGTAAGACACCATTGCTTGCTTCTGACAAAACCCGAATAGACTTGATCCTGTAACTCTCCCCTTAGCAGTACGAAACTCTGGTGATGCATCTTGTTTGTTTTTGCGCAACAGTGTAATTTGTTTGTGGAGCAAATCAGCTGCGAGTTTTGCACTTGTGAACCAGTTGTCAGTGGTGCCTGGTGAGTTGTGTAATGGCTCCACCAATTTCTTCACAACACTCTCTGCCAGACCGACACATCGCTGATTGCCTTCGCGACCAACATACGGCAGACCATTGAAAGTGTATGCCGTTGCAACATCACACATCAGAAACAGTTTCATACCGTATTTGTCTGGTTTGCTGGGTATATATTGCCGAAACCCGCAGCGTCCTCTGAATGGGATGAGCTGTTCATCGATGGTCACGTATTCACCGACCATGTAATTTTTCCTGCAATTTTCATTGAATACATTCCAGAGATGCCGAAATGGAGCAAATTTGTCATTGGTCGCTCTGGTCTGACGTGTGTCCGGATCATCAAATCTAATAAATGCCAAAATCTGCTCAAACCTATTGACGCTGAATGCAGCTTTGAATATTGGTCTACCACTGACACTGTTTGACCACAGAGATCTTAGAGACTCATGTTGCGCACGATAGACACCAAGTAGATACAAGACTCCAATATCACCTTTCATTTCTACTTTGTCAACTGGTGCCCATTCTTTCCCTTTTGACCCCATTTACATTCTCCCGCACTTGTTAGTGTTTTCAATCACCATATGCAGTATCTCATTGTCCATGAAACACATGAATCCATCCATTTCACTCTCCACTTGTTTTGCTTCACCACAAGGCCCTTCTCTGGTGTGACGTATATTGCACGCTCTGGTTCGCCTTGGAGGAGGCTGGGCTGATGACCACACAAGTCAATTTTTGCTGGTGTAAGAGGTTACCTCATCCGTTGCAGCTTGGACTGGTTCATTTGGGACAGCCACTTGATCGGCATCACTATGGTCGTCAGCGTCGGATTCTTGTTTTTCAGTTTCTGATACATCTGACTCATCACTTTGCACACACACGTAATCCTCATCAATCGTGTCATCCACGACTTCATTTTCAGATCCGTCTTCGTCCAAATTCCAAAAGATATCATGAGCTTGCTCGAGAGTATAATTTCCGTTGCGCCATGCTGCCATGCTATGATGAACTGACTCCCGCAAGATATCGCACGATGTCGAGATATCAGTGAAACTATAATGCCACCTTGCGGCAAAACTGAAAAACACATCATTACATGCAATTACCTACTCTCTGTTCACTTTCAAATAAAAACAAATGTACATACCCTTACATACCTCGGGTCCCCTATACAAATTTTGTAGAAAATATATTACCAAACACACATTGTTGACAATTTTGGAATAAGAATAGCAGGGGGTTGAGGGCTTAACTGAAAAAAATTAATGAATTAGAGCGGGTTACGCATACCTCGGGTCAGATTTGACCCCGGGTATGCATTTAAGGGTTAAGAGAACCTAGTCCCTGTCTGCCAGACCTGTGATTATATAGACCAGGGGTACTCAACTTCAGAGGCCAAGAGGGCCAAATTTAAACCACAACAGGTGCAAAGGGCCACAAATTATTATTATTAACATATATTTGTAGCGTTTTCTTCACTGTATTTACTACTGCTGTTTAATATTCTGTCTTGCTTGTCATTTTTAATGCATTCCAAAGCATCATGGAATATTTAACAAATATTCTCAATTTGAGTCACAAATGTAGTGTAGTGACTGCGTTTCCAAGGATGACAAGTGTTGGTCAAGCTGATTTTTTATTAGCACTGGAGTGAATATAGCTTCGCATTGATGACATTGATAAAGTTTGCAAAATATAATTGAATATGGAACAAAATATTATTATATTGTTACAATAACAATATAACAAACAATTGTTACTTATTCCTGTGAGAAGTCTGAGTCAGAATTTTATAAATATTAATAACAATAACAATATAACAAAGAATTGTTACTTATTCCTGTGAGAAATCTGAGTCTGAATTTGACAAATATTAATAACAATAACTTGTCAGTGCAGAAATGTCCTCTCCCTGTGTTTGCCCTGTTAGCGGGAGCAAAGCCAGCATTTCCTGCGCAAATGTATCCCCTTTGAGAAAGCGCACCCAGACTATAAGATACACGATGTCTGTGCATTAATCCAATGCTAGACTAAAGTACTCTGCACTTTCAATGTCTTTTAGCAACTGTGATAAGGGATCATCTGAAATTACTTCTACTCTCCTGGTCACGGTTGAATCAGACAACTGCAGCTCTGAGATGTCTGATGATGCCTTCCACGTTCTTAAATTCCACACAGTCCGCAAATGTATTTTTGAGAAATTCTCCCTCTGTAGCTGGCTTCTTGGCTTTCGCAATATTCCAGGCGATTTTGATACTGCTTTTTCTGAAGATACATAATATAATTTTCTTTTTTTCATGTAATTTACAGGGCTAGGCTGCAACTTCATAGAATATAATCAAATGTTACGCTTTACTGTATAGATATACCAAGTATGACCTTTTAAGTATGACAAACGAAAATCAGAAAAGGGTTGAAGAAAAAGTTGATTGTTGAAGAACATTACCATTGATGACTTGGCATGACGTGAAGTAGCGTTTGAAGACATCTATATCTAAGGCAGCACTGGACAGAAGAAGTTTCAATGTGGGAATCTTCTGCACCACCTCTTTTAATTTAGTCAGCATGAAGTCTGTGAGCCCATCCCGCTCATGTACCTCATCCTAATGAAAGACATTGGAGAAGACACAAAGCACACTTCAAAGAACGCACATTTGAGACAATGGTGATGGTTAGAGTCTAAAATAGTTTGATGAAACTATAAACACAAATGTTATTATATGATTTATTGTTTTCAGAAGGAAGGATATAACTCAATGCAATGGAAATCTTCAATATATGGGCAAACCACACAAACTGTCTGGATACATAGATAGCACTATACTTGAGCACTCTGGAGCTCACTATAAACCACTGTTAATTTATGTCACCACTCGTTTTGTTGCCATTTCAATAATTATTTTTCATGTTATCAAATGTATATCTCCAGAATCAGCCCAACCTCTTCTGTCCAGTCGTGAAACCTAATACTCAAACACACATAAATGTAGCACGAATAAGAAATGTTTTGATGTAGACAATACCCAATAGGGGTAAGAACAACTGTCCAACAACCATTTAGATCTGCCTTCTCTTTATTTTGTTCTTCATTTCTAGTGTGTCCGATGTCCCACAGGCGTTTTTGTCTTGGATCCACACAATTTGCTCTGGTATGTGTCATGGCAGTTTATGTCCTTGCACATTTTTTTGCAGTGTGCACTTTGGTCTTCCCTTTGTAAGCTTCTTCTATAAGTTTAACCACTTCCACCAAAGCTATTTTTATTTTTCTCACCTGAAACACACCCAAACCATCCCACCCTTAATAGCCCCCAAATATAAGGGCCAGATATTGGGCTCTGTGGATAGACTTCAGGGAATATAGGATTTAGATCTATATGCTATATATTTGTCTAGTAACCATTACCACCACCGTCCGAGTGCAATCAATCAATAACAATGTCATTTAGTAGCCATTCACGCAACTTCCAAACTGCAACTCCAAATTGGATGATAAATAAGCGACGCACAACAATTCACACAGCTGGTCGGTTGTTGACCCAAATGTTACTCCACTGCAGAAGAACATCTGCTGTGTTGGATGCGCATTGGGTTGGTCAACTCATTCAGTTTCCACAAAGTGGAACACCGCACGTCAACAGAAAAAATCAGCATCTGGCTTCCCGCGCGCTAACAAGCAACAAAGCCAGACGTGACTTGCTGTTGGTCACTGCGGAGAACAATGACGAACGCGTTGCCAGATGACCTAACACGCCAACCAATAGATTTGCAGTACAGTCCGAAAAGACGAATGTTTGGCAGCACTTTATATGATGCCCATGTCTATAATGTATTAAAAACATGTAATGCCCTAAATGTAATGCATTATAATCTTCTTATAGCACTGTATAATTATACAGTCCAGGATGTGTGGAGCTCCGTTTGGGCAGCAGTTGATTTTGATGATTTTGAAGAGGGTTAAGCTACTCGGATACTGAAATGCGCCACATTGCGTGGCGCATTTCATATACAACATTGCTCATGATAACAAAGCTAAAAAGTTCCGCTACATATGGCCAGCTTTTGTTGTAGCTAGTTCCAGCACACTACGCTTGTGTAAAACATAGCTGTGGTGGATGTGAGACCGGACAGAGCTGACTAAAATATCGCTTTCTACACTGAACAAAAATATGAATGCAACACTTTTGTTTTTGCTCCAATTTTTCATGAGTTGAAATCAAAGATCTAAGACTTTTTCTATGTACACAAAAGGCTTCTCTCAAATTTTGTTCACAAACTTGTTTAAATCTGTGTTTGTGAACACTTCTCCTTTGCCGAGATAATCCATCCACCTGACAGGTGTGGCATATCAAGATGCTGATTAGACAGCATGATTATTGCACAGGTGGTCACAATAAAAGGCCACTCTAAAATGTGCAGTTTTATCTTGAAAAGTGACTTTTATTAGGCACTGAACTATGGATTTCACAGATATGCAGTGGGGGGTCAGAAAACCAGTCGGTATCTGGTGTGACCACCATTTGCTGGATATTGGCAGGAACTGGAACACGCTGTCGTATACGCCGATACAGAGGATCCCAAACATGCTCAATGGGTGACATGTCCGGGGAGTATGGAGGCCATGCAAGAACTGGGATGTTTTCAGCTTCCAGGAATTGTGTACAGATCCTTGCAACATCAAAGTCGAAGTCAAAGTCAGCTTTATTGTCAAACCAATATATGTAGACATACAAAGGGCTGAAATTGCGTTTCCCTCTCATCCACGGTGCATAGCAAAACAATATAAATATAAATAACAAAATTAAAATTTAAAATTAAAATTAAAAAATGTACAAGAATTTTAAATGTATGGTACAATGTACAGGGGTGGAATATTGT